>JAPYZS010000677.1:0-118268 GCA_030522925.1 Trissolcus japonicus | reverse complement strand
GCTACGAATTCTCCCATTATTGTAGAATCGCGCTCTTCTCAGTATTTTAAAAAACAACAGTTATTATAATTGTTATAAACAAAGTCCCTAACTCCGTGGTAGCAGATCTTACACATCACCTCAACCTTTGAATTAAGAATTCATACGTAAACAATTTTTGAAATGAAAATAATAAGCTCAGGCTTCGAATAAAAGGTACCTTATATGTTTATCCCAATGCTTGTCCTGCTTGTCCCAATGCTAGTCGTTATTGTTGTAAACAAACTTACTTGTCAGCACATGAAGCTGAAAGAGATTCAAAACACACCGCACCCTCTTGAAAAGAACATCACAGTCAAGGTGACCAATGAAAAAATTGTAAACAGTTCTAAACCTTAAGTCGCACTTTCAACGAACTTTGAGAATGCAGCTTATGAATACGAAAATACAAATCTTAATTAATAAATGAAAAAATGTATAGCACAATTCCCGCTTTTTTATGTGAACATTTTTTCATAGTATAATTCCCGCTTTTCCCGCCGAGTGGACACCCTGAAGAAAGAAAAAGTTGTTCTGACCTTGAGATTAATGAATTGACCTTGAAAAATGCAGACAATTTGAAGGGAGGACGTTTTCATCAACACCTGATGCTGATATTCGCGCCACTGGTGGTACGGTACGTGGATCTGATGGAGGCCTCGATAGTCCAGGGGATCGTGAAGGGATTCGAGAAAGAGCGATGGGAAGTGAAGCCCAACGGTGGCTGCAACACCTCAGAGGACCTGTTCTGGAAACTGGACGCCCTGCAGACGTTCATCTTCGGTCTGCAGTGGCCCGAACAGGAGTTCAGAACCCACCTGGAGCAGCGACTTAAGCTCATGGCCACGGAGTGCATCGAATCGTGCATCCAGAAAACTGACACAGTTTTTCAGCAATGGCTCAAGAAGGGTGTCACCTTCATTTCTACCGATTACATCACGCCCTCTGAAATGTGTTCCATGGTCAACGTCATCCTCGATGCTAAGAACAAAAGTTTCAAGCTTTGCACTGTCGATAATGTGGATCTTGTAAGATTTGTTACCTTTCTTATAGTTGTTCATTCAATTATATTTTCTTTGCCTGGATTTAAAAAATCAGTGATACAAAATTAAAACTTAATTTTCTCTATCTCTATATTTTTTATTTCCAGCATAAGTATCATGCGAAGATAGACGACATGATAGAGAAGACCCTGGCCGGCATGACTCAGGGAATGATAAACAAACTCGTGACTGTTTTGGAAACGACCCTTTCCAAGTTGTCGCGATACGACGAGGGTTCCTTTATTGGATCAATCCTCAGTTTCACGGTACGTTTGTCCTCAATGGACGACTCATTTTCCGCACGATTTCTTTATCTAATTGTCCAATTTCATTTTGTAGAAAGTATCTGGTAGTGGGAAGGAGATGGGACAGGCGTACGTGAGTTTCACCAGAAATTGTATGGACCAAATAAGAAGCAAAGTGATCGATGAATTGTGGATCCTAACATTCTTTGAGGTGGTGGAACAAACTATAACTTTTCACTCGAATAAAATCGAGGGAAAGGAATTTTTCTTTTTTTTTTTTTTAATATTTTTTTTTCAAGCACGTTTTTAATTTCAGCAATGGTACACGGCACAAATTCAGATGCTCTGTAACTGGCTTTCTGAAAGACTGGATCATAGTTTGCATCTGTACCAGTGTACTTGCCTAGCTCACATTGTGAAAAAGATATACACGGACTTTGAGCTTCAGGGAGTTATGGAAGACAAACTTAATTCGAAGACATATCAGACGATATCTCAGAGAATGCAGACGGAGGAAGCAACTTGTGCCTTATCCATGAGCGCTCAGAACGAAGAGTAACAAATATTTATTCACAACTTTTGGAAGATTTAAACCTAAAAAATAAAAAATTGAATTTTTTGAATTGAAAAAATTGAATAATTAATAATTAAACATTGGTGATTTTAATTGTACAAGATTAGGATTGTCTTAGTTAAAAAAATTGTGACATCATTTTGTAGGGGTCTTTCTGAGAACGGTAACGACGATGACGTTGAGCGACCTAAGACGAAAGTAACAATATTGGAAACTGGCGAGGACGCAAACTACCTGGCCAACGTGAGCAACGTGACATCCAACGTCGTCGGCAAGATGGGCTCCATGTTCGGCAAAGGTTTGCAACGCGTAACACAGATAAAATGGTAAACCGCTTATCGTAACCACAATACACAAGTACGGAAAGTCGAATTGATGGGAAATAAAAAAATATTAAGAAAAAGATAAAAAAAAAACAGAAAAACTAAGCGTAAATGTATAGTAGACTACGTAAACGCGACTATTGCTAACGTTTTAACAGTATAATGAATAATCAATGCAAGTATAAAAATTGACACTGTGCCGTGTGTCCGTATAGTCCTGTAAAATGAATAAAAATAATTGCGAACGCCAAGCTGCGAGAACATTTTGGTTTTCTAAATAGCCGCGTGGAGGGGGAGAGCAGGATTTTCGTTTTTCGTACGCAAACTTCGCTGGGATACTGGGCCTATTTGTGATACTGTTAAAACTGGGATCAAGTTTCGGCATTCGTTTCCTGTCCTTCTTGTTTTCTTTTCTTCTACACCACACTGTTCGTCATTGATTATTATTGCCCGAGCAACGTTTTTCCAAAAGTATAAGAACTTTCCTTTCCAGGCGCGAATCAAAAGATCATTTTCAAATTCTCTGCGAACAAGAAGAATGGTTTTGATGTGCCTTACAAAGAGACTCACAGATATAGGGTAATTTGGTGGTTCGATTGATGACTTAAACAAAAAAAGGATATTGAATGACCATTTGAATGACGATTTTTTCGAGCAATGCACTGCACCGTCTCATCCTTCTCTTAGAAAAAGTGCCACGAAAGGGATCCTCTGGCTGATTTTTTCAGTTTTGCACACCCTCCTTTCCCAAACGGTCCCACCAAATATTTCTTCACGATAATTTCTGTCGTACCAGCATTGAAAATGGTGTGATTATACATCTCCATACCCCCAGTATGGAAGAGATAGAAATCTGAAACAAAAATGTACCGAACAAACTCATATCAAAATTTTTTCCCTGGTCTCTATATAGGTTTACAAATTTTTTGTGGTTTTAAGTTTTTGAAACAATAAAACCAAAAGGAAAAATAATTAAACAAAAAAATATACAAATACCCAGGTGGATAATGAGTGCCAAGTATTTTGTCAAAAGTCGATTCCGAAGAATTTTTTGAGCTCAACTGAGATATGTACATTTGTGTTTGGCTTCAAACAAATTGTCTCTTCGAAAAATTTTTCATTAATTAATCTATCCCAAACTCTTAGACAATGTTAACATCTTTAAGAGCACCTTTCTCTTTCTCATCGATTTCTTCTTATTCGGGTAACTTAGTATTTCCGCGTATATAATTGTCTCTTCGACATATTTCTTGTGTAAACGCAGACAAGTTTTAACTCTCGCTACGTTTTCGATGCTACGACATGCTGATACAATAATTAATAATTATATTCAAATAATTATTCCGTAAGTGAAAAAAAAAAGAATAAAAAGATGCTGCGACACGGGTATCTTAATTTAAGACACTCCCGCGCGACCACTTTAAACATTGCTACTTGGAATAATAAGCAAACAATTATAACAACAAAATGTAATAAATATTCAAAACAAAATTTGGAGCGTCTTATTTTAAGATATTGCTTACAACGCCGAGCTTCGCGGCAAAATAGTGACAAATAAAAGAATCCTTTGAAATACGTGTTATTGTTGCATATTGATTATTGTTGCAAACTTATAAAAAAAGAACTGATTGAAAAATGAAAAAGTTCAGCGCCATAAAAGTTTTTTTTTTTATCTCCCCTTTATTTTGCCCCTCATTTTTAAATAATTCTTGTTTAGAAAACAACAAATTTTATAACAATTGTTTTTACACAAAATTTGTTTAGAAACGATCTAAATTTTGTTGGTTTCATTCGAGAGATGAATGATCGTTTGGCCAAATTGGAGATGATGTCTTGAAAACGAAAAAAATTCTGGCACTGAATTTGTTCACAGTTCAGTCACATTTGATATAGATTTGTATTGCAAATTATATTGTTGATATAAGTAGTAAATATGTTGAAAGTCTACGAGAGCAGTATTCGAAAAACGAAGATCCAACATTAATTAGAGGTTTTCGAATTTTTCTTAAATAACAAAAATAAAAAAAAAATCCAGACAAAAAAAAAGTTTAACAAGGATCGATGGTGGAAATTAAAAAAAAATAAAATAAAATGAGTCAGAAAAATATAAATAATCGATGTGGGGTAAAATATGAAAGAATAACGAACGCGAACCGTTTGCACGTCTGAGCCAAGTGAAAAAAATGAATATTAAAAATGCATAACTAATAAAAAAAAACAATATGTAAATCGATTTAAACAGGCGAGGCAAGATTAAGTATTAAACATAGATTTCAGCAATTACACCAGCATATGATTATATGTATATGTATAACTTTTTTGTATACATGCACATATATTTATAAACACCTAATTAAACCAGAAGATAAAGGAAACAAATAAGAAATAAAAGAAAGCAAGCTTCTAATCAAGAATTATAATTTTTTTAGACAAATTAAATTAATTGTAAGAGGTATATGCATCATTTCCTTGTAACTTATATTTACATCGAAATGTATTTAGAATGTTACGATGTAATTGAATTTAAAAGAAAAAAGATACAACCAATGTTTAACGAGTTCTACATTTTTATAATATAAATTTAGTGTCTATTTATTGTAAGAATTACTTATGTTTGTGGTATATCTCGTCTTTTTATTCTGTAATCTAATTTTTCTCTGATTAATATTGTTTTTCTTATATTTACTTTTATTCTAACAAATAGTGATATTTTGTGTTTTCATCAGGTGAGTATGTAAGTTGTTCTTCATTGTAAATAAACGTCTCGATTAAAACAAAATGTCTTTTTATGACAAACATACCCAGCTTCTATTTGAAGAAATTAGTATTTTTATTTCATTAATTTCAAGGCTCATTAATTGTTAACTGTAAAAAAGAAAATCGATGGCTGCTCTTACGTAAACTGTTTTTGTTTCAAAATATCGTTGAAAATTTTCTTGTTTCAAAATATCGTTGAAAACTGTCTTGTTTCAAAATATCATTGAAAACTGTCTTGTTTCAAAATATCGTTGAAAACTGTCTTGTTTCAAATTATCGTTAGAATATTAAAAATGCAAAAACATTGTTTGGAAAATTTGTTTTTGTTTTTGCTTTAGTTTTGATTGTTGTAACGGCATAACCTCAAATTTTGTATTTTAATAATCAAGAAGTTCGTTAGAAGTTAGAATTTCGCCGGTAGTGTGCCAACTTGTATATTCAAAAACGGATCGTCACACTGTAATGGTTCGTGTCTCGTTAGAAATTTCATTTATGCCAAAACAAAACTTACGGCGACAGCAGCGCCACCGATGACGTCACAGGTAAACGGTAACGTGTCAAATAGAAAGAGAGAGAAATATACACAGGAACATATGTAGTCGGCGATTTTGAAATAAACAATCAAGATCCTTTTTATCAGTGCAGATCTTATTTTTTATTAAATTATCCTCGTCCGAGGGAATTTTATAACGATGGAGGCTCTTTACCATCAGACAAACAAGCTGGTTCAGGAAACGCAACACCTTTTCTCTATCCTGGAGAGGAAATCGCCTAACCTTAACATTGAACAATTGGAGCAGGACATTAACAATAAAATAAATACTATCAATGCGTAAGTCTCCAACAATAATTAATTCTTTTGAATTAAATTTCAAAATTTCAAGGCCTTTCGAAAATTCACTCAAAAGTTAGTTCATTGTTGCGTCATTTATTGATTACTACCACAGCAAAATATTTATTTATCCAACGTCTATTAATTCCCCCAACTGTTTCATTCACAATTTTACTTCCTACAAGAAATGCAAACATTTTTTGAAAATCTCCCTAGAATTTTGACATCACAGATGGCGCTGTTGTAGTTCGATTAAATAACTTATTTCAATTTTTAACAGTTTGTAACATTCAATTGCACCAATGAACTCAGTTTTGTTTATTTATTTTTTATTTGAATTAGAAATGTTTTGTATGTTAAAAAAAATCTGATGTATCTTTGAACCTGATCCAAATTTCAGCAACTGTGAAAAATTGGAAATCCTATGTCTGAAAGTCAAGGTCACGATGAGACAAAATGCAAAGATGCGAGTGGACCAATTGAAATACGACAGTCGTCATTTATCGGCAGCGTTCAGTACCTGGAAGCAACAAGTGCGCAAAGTCCAGATGGAGAAGGCCGAGCGGGAGGCTCTCCTGTCGACAAAATTCACTACCAACACGTACGTGGACATCCCCGTGGACCACAACGCCCAGTACACGAACAGTTTAAAAAACTCTGTCTCGGGTGTTGACAGTCTCCTTCAGCATGGTTCCGGCATCATTGAGAGCCTGAGGTCACAGCGGATGACCTTGAAGGGGGCCCACCGACGGCTCATCGACATCGGCAACACCCTGGGCCTCTCCAATACCACCATGAGACTAATCGAGCAGCGAGCTCACCAGGACTGCTTCGTCCTCATTGGCGGGATGATCGTCACTGTTATTGTTATTACAATCGTTATTATTTATTGGTTGTAGATCAGTTGTTAATTGACTTTTTCGCATGAAAAAAAAAAAGGAAAACAAATAAATTATATATTTTTTAAAATAAACAACGTTGTATGGGTCGGTTGTAAAGGCGCTTTGATCAGTTTTTGGTGCTTTATTTTTAAGTTTTTTTTTTTGCTATGGTTCTGTAATGAGTGTTGATAATAAGGATAAAAGGAGGATCCTTGCGATTTTAAAAGTTTATCGATCTTGAAAACTGCGTGCATGCGCGTGCCAGGTGCGGCGCTTGCGCGAGGACTAAGGACGGCAGAAGGAGATTCGCAGGTCAGTGTGATCTTCAAAACAATCGCACATTTATTTGGATTGCAACCTCAGTGAATTGACGCCGAGTCGCGATGAGTCCTAAATTGGGTCACGATCCTCTACATAGTTACAACAACGTTACGATGGGTAAGTAACTCTGGAAAAACAAAGAAACACTTGTTTGTGCTTTGAAAAAACGGAGATAAAAATCAGAACGGAGGAAAAAAGTTGTCAGTTGTGCAGATAAAGAAAAACAAGAAAATATAAAAATTTGATTTTCGTTTCCAAGTTTTAATTCAGGGTTGATCTGTTTTAGCGAATCCTGCCATGTGCATCTGGCAGCAGCCTCAGCACGTCCTCTTCCAGCTCGCGAACGTTTGTTTCGCTCTTTCCTACTCCGCTCCGTCGTCGAAAAAAGGGATCCTGTTTATGCACTCTCTTTTGATCGTAGGTAAATAGATTTTGTATTGCAGTGAAAAAAAAGGTTTTCATATGTAAGCAAAGTAATCGAAATCTCAGCTGAAGTAAAAAAATCACAGTTTATCAGATTGATATTTGGCTTGTTGTTCTCAAGGTTTTATGATGTTATCTGGTTGGGCTTGGCATGTGATATGCGCGCCGGACATATTTTCCTGGAACTTCACTTTTTTATTACTCAATTTAGGCCAGTTCTTCTATATCGTCTACCAGATGAGACCAGTTTACTTTGACCCTGAACTTGAGGAGGTTTATCATACCTTATTTTATCCTTTCAAGGTATAACTACATCTTATTAAATAGAAAATGAAAACTAGTTGGATTTGTTTTTTAATTTTTTGATTGATTTTTGGATTATTTTCATTTTTAGATAACAAGGTTGCAATTCAAAAGACTCGTATCGCCGGAAT
Source organism: Trissolcus japonicus (assembly GCA_030522925.1). Lineage (NCBI taxonomy): Eukaryota > Metazoa > Arthropoda > Insecta > Hymenoptera > Scelionidae > Trissolcus > Trissolcus japonicus. The sequence continues at coordinate 110,417 of JAPYZS010000677.1, read as the reverse complement.
TCGCATCTATCATGTCCCTGCATACTGGTGAAGCATATGCGATGCAAAATCTAACGAGAACGGACCGACTAGGACTCCTCCTAACTGGGAGAGTTAACGTTCTCTGCGACTCGAATTATCTGCACTCCATCTTACCATGCGATTTTCTCGATTCACCAGAATTCGAAAGTTCGAAGGCATCGATTGATGATAGGTTTAAGGTACCTTTTTCGTGGCTCAGAAGCAAAACCCAATAATTTTATGTTTTTAATTTTAAAAACTTCTCATCTTGAAAATGTTTTATTTTTTTTTATTCTCTTAATGTTTTTCTTTTCATTTTTTAGGTTTCCATTGTTGCAGCGAGTTCTTCCAGATATTTATATTGGCAAAGATCTGCCCTCGAGTATCTATTAGTCAAAGAAACATATCTTGCAACGGTTCTTACAACTTTAGTTGCCCGGGACATAGCTACGAAATTGTACGCCATGAATAGCAAGGTAATTTTTGTTTCATTCTTTATTTTTTAATTATAACATGAATTTAAACTGAAACAACAAATTATGGTTCGATTGATTTATTCTCGATTTCTTCTTTTTCAGATCGTTACAGAAAAAGGAGCGCACCTGGACATCCGACTGCCCACAATAAGTGCCGGGATCGGGATCCCAAAAGAATACAAACATTTGCGTGCTTCCAAGCAGGCTATGCTCCGGAGGAAGGAAACATCACGAACTGCCCACAAAAACGCGTTATGATTACATCGATAAATATATTTGTGTTCAAGGAAAAAAAAAACAAAACGAAAAAAAAAAGAAAAAATTATTGTATCAAAGTTTTTTACAACTTTTATATGTGTTAAATTTTTATATACAAATTATATCGACCAGATTGTGATTATTGAATGTTGAATAAAATGAATGTTTAGTACAAATAAACGTCTTGAGTTTTTTCTTTAAATTATAAGTTGTTTTTAGATTTTTTGTTTTTTAGATTGAGAAATTCTTTTCTAACTTGGGAGAAAAAAGTAACTAGTTCTGGTGGCAATAATCGTTTTTGTGTTGGCATGCCTGATTTTTGGCGGCAGTTGGTTTTTATTACTCTCTACTTTCAGCAAAAGTCAACAACAAGACAGTGATCGTTAACTTATCTCTTGCAATATTTTATAATAAATTATTGTTAAATTATTAAAGTAATGCACGCAAAATTATAAGGTCGAAACAAAATTTTAACTGTATGAGTTGTGCAAAAAGTTATCAATGTAGAACCGGGAGGTGTTTTTGTTTATGGTGAAACAATAATTATCTCGAGATGGCATCGCAAAACGACACGTTGAATTTGAACGTCTTCTTCGTTGTGGATGCTGAATTTACCAACGAAGAACAATGCTCCGATGATATGTGGCATGCGTTCAATGTAAGTGCGACAATCCTAACCTCTCACTCATCTCTGATTGTCAATGTCAATTGATTTTTCTTCTCAACTTTGTGGTTCCAAATCGCAGATTTTAATCTTCTAATAAATCAAACTTATTAAAATCGAATCATCCATTAACTGTATTTGTTTATTTATTCATTTTTCATTTGTTTTTTGTATTTTTTGACTTATTTTGTTATTCAATTATTAATCTTTTTTCTTTGTTTATCTTTTAGAAATGTGACGGATTGGACATAAAACCAACATGGATCTTGGCTAAAGATTGCCTGGATCTGAAGCCAGGAAAAACTGACGTTTTTATCATAGAAAAATTCGAGGGAGATGTTTTTGAGTACCTTCAAACATTCAAATGCTCGTATGAACCAATTGTTGTTTATTTTTAATTTAATTGATTTACCTTTTTGTTTATAAATAAATTGAAAATCACCTTGACCCCTTACGTTTTCTTTTAGCAGAATCGTGGGTCCTCGCTTGTTGGTTAAATGTTTCACAACGGGTGAACCTCTTCCTGGAACATCATCTCCAGTTTTGAATACAGCGATGGAAAAAGTTGTCGTCTCTGTTTCAGGTTTTTCTGCTTCAGTGAAAGTAAGTTTTTAAAAACGAGTGTTTAAAAACAGTTTTTTTTTAATTTTCTACTTTACATGTAAATTAATTTTTACAGGAGGACATAAGAAAAAAAGTTGAATACATGGGAGGAGTGTACACAAAATCGTTGAAAGGTTGCGTAACGCACTTGGTAACTAATACTGTCATGTCAGCGAAATATGAGGTAAAGGTTTCCGAAAAATATTTCCAAATTGATTGAATTAATTAATAATTCATTTATTCAACTTAAATGAAAATCTTAAATCGAATGAAAATTTCCAACAGGCAGCCATCAAATCGAAACTATGCGTTGTGCAAGACAAGTGGGTCTATGCGATCTGGGATGCGAATTTGGAGGAATTTGTGGCGGCAGCAGACCCGAGATTCGATCAGTTTAAGTGTCCAATTTTTTTGAATCTGATTGTCACGACATCCAATGTCCCTGTGCCGATCAAGGAAAATATCAAACAGATCATCAATAGCAATGGAGGGGTAGGTTATTGGGATAGTAAAATTATTCGGATTTGTACCTCAAAACCAAATTTACAATTTCTTTATTTATTTAAACTTTTAATTGTTTTTATAATTGTTCTTTTTATAAATCAATTTCATAAAATTGTTTTCCTTTAGGAGTTCTCAGGGGCTCTAGATTGTACAAAAGTGCAGATAGTTTTGACTGTGAGAGACGGTGACAACATTTCAAAAAAATTGAAATGCGCTCAGCAAAAAAATATTGCTTGCCTAGCATACGAATGGGTTCTCGACAGCGTTAAAGCTGGAAGTGCCTTGCCACTGGACGATTACATGATCAAACCAATGAGGATGTGTTCCTCGCCAAAAGGAACTGATGGTACACTGGCCCAAATATTTACATATCTAGAGTTCATATTATTATTTATTAAAATCATAAATGCAAATGATTGTAATTAATTTGAACAAATTTGTCAATTGTTTCAGCATCCTTTGCGCTCCACTCGATGGATTTTTCGAGGATAAGCAGCGCTGGATCGGATTACAACAGTGTCATCCAGGAAACCATCAACACGACGACTAGTGGGACTTCCATTACACCACCTGGACCCCCTAAAACTAATACCGCAATTGGTACTTCAAACAATTATTTTTATTTTGAAACTTCAATTTGTTTGAGTTGTAAACTTTTGTATTGAAATTCTTTTTACCAGGTGATGTTGCACACCTCGTTGCTGTGGACTCGATGAGTGTTGATGAAGTCAAAAAGGCTGGACCTTTTTTGGATGGTTGTAGTGTGTGTATTTGTTATTATTTTTATGTTTTTTTTTAATTATTAAATTGTAGATTATAGAATGATGACCTTCTAATTTATTTAATGATTTTTTTTTAGATTTATTTAATTGGATTCACGAGCATACATCGAGAAAAGTTAAATAAAATACTGAGTTATAGTGGAGCCACAAGACTTGATGACCCAACGGAGTCCTTAACTCACGTTATCGTTGGCGATGTTACAAAATCTGCAACAGAGATACAGATGATCCACACGAAAGATATCAAGTAATAATTAACTTAAGATTAAACAAAATTGCTTTTGGTAATCGAACTCTGATTTTAATTTTATTTTCAGTCCTTTTATAGTTAATGTTAAATGGCTACAAGAAAGTATAAGGCTGAAGAGACCAGCTTTTGAGGATGATTTTCTGATTGAACCCAGACAAAAAGAAGCTCCCAAGAAGAGGATAGAACCGGCGTCGCCCCTGAGTAAAAAAGTATCTATGAATGTTGTGTTGGATTTTTGAAAAATGTCAAGTTTTATAACTCGAAATTAAAAAATAATCATTTTATTAGTTTATACAAACTGATAAAACATTTTTGATTATTTTTTGTACATTATTTTAGAACTTAGCGATGCTGTCCAGAACCAAACCTTCACTTTCTGTTTCAAATCATTCGATACGGAAATTGAATTCGACCAGTTCCAGTAATCAAACATATGATAATTCAGATGGGAGTGACCTCGTTATGAAATATTTGCAGGCTGACCCTCAAGGTATGAAAAACGAAATAAATTAAAAAAGAATATCATTAAAAAATATTGTTATTCAAAATCAATTTTAACATAATTTCCATCGTTTTCAGTGACTTCAAAATCTACAGTTTTGGATAACAGTAAGACAGCATAATTCATGATTAAAAAAAAAAAATACTAAAAATGGCAAAAGCAAGAAATTGAAAATCATAAAATATGATTTGCAGATTCCTCAAAATCGTCTACTTTGGAGCCACAAAATGACCAGTCGAACGCTCCGTCGTCATCAAAAATTCACGAATCCTCAAGTGATGGACACAACGTCAGCGCCATACCTTTCAGTCAAGATACAAAAATTTTTCAAGGTTTCATATAATCCGCATGGATTCATAATGTACGTTACACATCCAAACAAAAACAACTGATAAAACGAACGATTTGATTTTTTTTAGGTTTGACATTTACTGTGTCACAGTTTTCCAACGAAGAGTCTCTGAGCCTTGTAAATATTATTAAACAGAACGGAGGGAGAATTGTGAATCCCAACATCGTACCGGATTTTAGCGTTGTGCCTATAGATGGACTGATTGAAGGAAAAGTAAAAAAAGTGGTGACGGAATTGTACATAGTGAGTTGAAATTTTGTTCATCCCATCTACTGAAATTATTAATTTGGAATATTGTAACTTTTATGAATTACAATTTGATCTCGGATTTTTAATTGAAATTTTTTTTTCGCCAGGACGAATGCGCAGAATTGGAGGAATTGGTCGATGTACAGTATTACCACGAACCAATAACGCTTGCAAAAGACGTGAAACCGCTTAAAAACTGTGTTATCAGCCTGACTTCCTATAATTCCAGTGAAAGACGATATTTGGAACATCTAACTGAAGTATTAGGAGCGAGGTAAAAAAATGAAAATAAAATCAATGATTTTGTTAGCTCAATATAAATTAGAAAGAATATATATTATTAAAATATAATTACGTTTTAAAATATGAAGAAACTTTAAAAAATGTAATTTGTTTTTATTTCAGATGTCAAAATACGTTTGCAAAGTCTACAAAAGCGGACGTGTACAAAAACACACACCTGATTTGTGCAAACACTCAGGGGAAAAAATATACTGCCGCAATCAAATGGAAGATCCCGGCAGTGAGCTGCGAGTGGCTACTTGCTTGTGCAGAGAAATGCGATTATGTTGACGAGGCTCCTTTCTTAGTTGGAGAATCAAAACGTTTGTACTTTTTGTTACCCAATTTCAGATTGTAACGAATTGTAACCAAATTAAAAGGTTTAATCTTTTTTTTTTCCAAAAACAAGTTTTAGATAATGGCGAAAATCTTAAGAAGGAAAATAGCATTAACAACTGTACTCTAACATCAGAAAAGCCCACACACACTACAGATGTGAGTTTAGTTTTCTTTTTCTTAAAAAAAATTAAAAAATCACAATGCAACTTTTTTTTAATCGGATGATTTTGATTTTTAGGGTGGAAAGACTCCAACAACCAAACTTGTCAATAAAATTTTGAACAACGTCAGGGGAAACGAAAATGTTCAATCGCCGTTTCATGTGGACACTCCAACTTCACCTTATGGGAGATGTTTCATGAATAATCCTACCCGATCTCTGAAAAAAGATTTGAAAAAGTGGGTCGACGGTTTTCCGGACTATAATGAACCACCAGCGAAGAAGCGACGACAAAGCACAGTAAATAATCCGATTTGCTGTTTAGTTGGAGATATTTGATCAAACTTATTTTTATTTATTTGAGCTGTTTAAAATTGTTTTTTGATACTTCATTTCCTTTCTTTTTTGTTCAATTGAAATTTATTCTGTGTTTTTATTCTTTAAAAACTTTGTTATATTTATTTTCAGCCCCTTTCCGAGCTGAAGAGAAAGCTGATGGAAAAATGCGTAAAAGAATCTGAAGTGGTAGCAGTGAGTGGAAACCTATTACATTTTATTTTTCTCAATTTTTTTCATTCTTTTATTCATTTATGCAAAAATTTGTTTTACGTTTAAAGTTGCAGTATGCTAGTCCAGGCGACCGATCTCCAAGTGACGAAGTTTTACAATCGGATGCAACAACAAAACGAAAATTGTCGTTCACTGGTTTGGCCGAAGTGGATCCGTAAGTACTGAATAATAATTTTTTTTGGAAATAAATAAATAATCTAATTAACTAATTGAATTGTATTGAAACTTGAATTAGGTTGGAGGAAATCAAAAAGGTCCTAAAAAATGCGTCCGACTTGCGAGAAAGTTTGTCCGGAGAGAACAACAGACAAATGAACGTTGAACAAGTTGACGAAGCTGACAAATGTATGACTATCTTGTTACTTTATCTGAAAATAAAAGCTTAAAATCTTCGGGTTTCATATACTGTTATGATTTTCAGACATAGTTGATACCCAGTGTGACGACGTCGGTTGGGATAATGAGGAATGTGAACCATCGGTAATTTTCAAATAACAATTAAAAATGATGAATAACATCCAAATTAAAAGGGATTTAAACTTAATGATAATCATTTTTGTTTCAGGTCACACCAAAAGTAGTTAAAAGGAAGTTCATGTTATCTGGGACAAAAGTAAGTCTCTTAAAAAACTTGGTACTTGCCCATAGAACCAGTTTCCTGAGAAAATTGTCATATCTATAATTATTTCGTAGGATCGTCAAGTGTTGGAAAACATCATCCTGTCTCTGGGAGGGGAAGTTTCAAACACAACAGATTTCGATCCCGACGCAACTCATGTAGTTTGCTTGAAGCCAGGCAGGAATGAAAAACTTCTTGGCAGCATCGCCGGGGGGAAATGGGTTTTGCACGTTAACTACTTGTTGGATTCAGAACAGAATGAAGCTTTTCTTAATGTTAGTACGATGAAACAATTTCTGTTTTTTTTTTTTTTTTTTGAATTAGTCCATCCCGATTAGAATAATTATGAAAAAATATTTTTGCATTTTTCTGTATATAAATGATGGATCTACTATTATTTTATTTTTATTTTTCAGGAGGAAAACTACGAGTTCGGGAATCCCTTGAGTATAGACAATATACCTCAACAGACCGGCGAGATCGAAAAGTTGATCGCTGCTGCTGCTTACAAATGGCGCACCAAGTTGCAGGAGACGCCTGGAGGAGGCGCCTTCAAAGACATGGTTGCTTTATTGTTAGTTCTGCCTGATAAATATGATCAATTCAAAAGACTCATTCTAGCCGGAGGTGGTGTGGTTGTGGAATCAAGGTGAGTCTTACCATTATGATAACTTCATCTCATACATATTTCAAGTCTGAAAACAGTTCACAAAGAGAAAAGAAGTTGATTCTACTTGATCCATAAGATTTTCATTTTGTTAGATATATATTATATTTTTGTTTTGCAAAATAAATAATCTAGTTTCGTTCATCATTTTAGACCTCCTTATGATACTACATTTGGTGGACGTAAAATTACTCACTGTTTTGTACAACCGAAACAAGCGAGCCAGCCGATCGAGTGGGCAAGCCTTGCCAACAAAGGGATCCTTTGCTTCTCGCCACAGTTCTTGAGTGAGCAACTGACCTCGGAGACTCCTTTGAATCCACGAGATTGTGTGGTGCCCGAGTTCAAGAAATACTTATCTCTCCTGCCCACGTGATTTTTAGTGCAACTATACAAACTTGTACGCCTTCGAAAAACTTTTTTGCACGTAACGAATTGGCATCGATCATCAGATCGTGCTGTCGTAGAGAGGAAACGCAGTCTTATATTTTTATACACAAAAAAATCGAATTGTGAACAAATATAGCATGCACTTAGAATCGTTATTTTATCGTGTACGAAACAAAAATTGTTTGAAGGGTATTAAAAATGAATTAAAATGTTCCCAATTGTGCTCGAGTTTCTATTTGTATGTGCGAAAAAACGTTAAAATTCAATCGAGAATTTTGCATCGTGTGCCGTTGTATCAATTGTCTTGAGATTATAATAAATTATGTATCAGGGTGAAATAATGTAGAACAAGAACTTTTTTTTTAATATAATATTTTTTAACATGAGTATAAATAGTATTATTACAATAGCGCGAATTGGACTAATTTTTGTTTTATTTACACGTAGCACAGATCTGCGACTAGGGGTCACCTAAAACGCTCGTCTATCGTTGGAATCTCAACCTTTATCATCAAATAAAACATCTCGCCTTCAACTCGAATTGCAACTGAAAGTGTGAAGATAAACAATTGCACTATTTCTTTTTTGTTTGTCGTACAAAAAATTGTCCTGAAATTTTTGAAGACCTAGGCTGTCTATAAACAGGTGTGCGTAAGCATTAGCAGTGTGGCACAGGGCAAGAGGTGGTGCGACGAGATCGCCCGCACCTCAGGAGCGCTGTTGGAGACGTTGCAACAATTGTTGGTCGCTTGTTCCAGCACCATCGGGTAGTATTCGTTCCAAAAAGCCATGGCTTTGTAGTTGATTGCGTTTTCATCGCTCATCTCTATGTTCCGGCCTATGTTCAGAACCGCTGGCTCATTCTCAGTAAATGGATCCCACTTGACGTTTGGAAGAGAGGGGTTCCCCGTTCGAACGAAGACTCCGATCATCGACATCATTATGTCCGTCATTTTCTTGTCTGCTGCATTCCACTGGATGTTGTTACCCTGAGAGAATTAAAAATATTAATAAATTGTTAACATTTTTGTTAACACATTTAAAAGTTAGACATCTCTATATATTTTTGTATATAACCTCTAGAGGACCGAGAGCCACTGTAGTGGCGCGGAGGCAGCGCCATCTTTTTCGGTACAACTCATATATCATAATTTAAAATTTCTAGCACTTAAACTGAAAAAATGTGTCGGTTCTTTAAATAGTTAAATTACATGAATTTCGTGTGTACATGAAATTCTACTTTTTGCCACCACGCGACGCCACTGAAGGTTCCAATTGCGTTATTGCGTTATTGCAAAACTTACGGCGTAAGGTAGTCCCCAGATGAAGGGAAGCTCAAACATGTGAGGCACCTGGGCCCAGTCGGGGACATCCTTGGTCATCGCCTGAGTCCTCGAATGATAGTCAAACTTGTAAAGAAACGCGGAGGACTGCTTGGAGATCTTGAGGGCGAGGTGCATCAGACCAGAGGCGTAGTTCTTTTCCGTCTGCAACTGCAGGTACCTGTCCCGCAGCATGGTCTGGTTCTTAGTAGGCGGATGCGGTCTGTAGAAGAACAATACAGCCTCGGAGATCATCTCCGGTTTGACCTCACAGGTCGTGTTCTCTGGCACCTTGATGGCAGCCATGCTCTCCTCCAGGATCATGCTTTCGAACATCCTCCTGCTTAGTTTGCCGTCGGTGGTTGTTGCAGCTTCCATGAAGGCCAGGGCCTGTTCGTTGCTGGTGAAACCTGCGAGCAGAGGCACGCTGTAGAACCTGTTGTTCTCCAGACTCTCTTTCGGATGTTCCAGCAAAAACGGATTCGTAACGTTTTCAATCTCGCCGTCGACAATCGGACCCCAGGTCTCGATGTCCGAGGACTCTCGAACGAGGATGGTAGGATCTACGCGACGCAGGCACTCCATCAGCGAGGAGATTGGCTTTCGATAGCAGCCGAACTTTTCTGCTATGCTGTCAACCACTGGTATCTCGGCCTCGGGCCGGCCCACGGAGTTGGTCGCGTCGCCGCTTATCGCGATGGCTTTGTGGAACTTGCCCTTGCTTAAGGGACTGATCATGTGTAGGCCCACGCTTATCGCTCCCGAAGAGTGGCCGAAGATCACGATGTTCGATGGAGCGCCGTCGAACAGGCTGATGTATTTTTTGATCCAGTCCAAGGCTGCTATCTGGTCCAACATCCCGTAGTTTCCTGTACGTTGGTAAAAGAGGTTTTAATATTATAATTTTGAAAATATTGAATCGGTGAAAAACTAATCAGATCTGGGAATGTTTTTCAATCGTTATTACAGCTTTTGAAATCAATCAGTTATAGCGCGCGCATTCGATCTTTAACGAAGTTTGCAACTATCTATCTGCAACCAACTTCAGAGGTATCAGTAAAATTATTAGAGGGAGAAGATTGTGCGCATGTGTGGATCAATGAAAGTGTAAAGTTAACACTAATTCCGCAGCGCAAAACAGCATGGGTGTGAGCTCAACCAATCAGGTGTCGCTGGATCGAACAATCTGTGAATGTGTAGTGGATCACGTGACATTTCCATGTATTTACATTTGTTCTTTTCATAGTGCAGTCTCTTTTTTTCCCTATTTCTGTCTTTTTAAACTGGCAGCCATATTGAAGAATAAGGAGAAGCTTCCAGAACTAAAGTGTTAAATGGACTTGTTTTTACGCATTTAGGTTATGTACCTATCAAAAAATTGCCTTCTTATCACGTAACCGTTTAAAACTAATTAGATTTTCAGTAGTGATTCTTGCACACATGCAAAGCTTAGTCAGTTTTATGTACGATTTGCGACGTTGTTTTTACCAATTGAATATTACCTGTGGTTTCTTCGTCATTGGTAGTGAAGAAACCTAGAATATTGAGTCTGTACGCCACGGTTACCACCAGAATCTACAAAAGCAGAGAAAAAATGATGTAGAAAATTTGACTCCAAAGTAATATAGAGAAGAATTGTAAGATAGTTTTACTTTCTGTCTGGAAACGAAAATGGAGGCATCCCAGATTTCTGGACTACCGGTGTTGAAGTCCCCTCCATGAAACCAAACTAGAACCGGCCATCCGTCAGGTGGCTTGTTTCCTGCGAAAAGAAATTGTCCAAAGTTGAATACGATATCAAAAAAAAAAAAAAAAAAAAAAACTGTTCCACGAAGAAAAGAGCCTCGCCTTTCACCTTGGCGGGTTGTAATGTTGCTTTAGGCCTTGACCCCTTTAGCAAAGCTTCATGTCTCGTTATCGCCGAATCTTTTCAACTCAACGATGACATTATACTAGCACAGTTTTGGTGCACTTTTTGTTTCGTCCGTCTCGCTAACACGATTCATTTCGCGTTTATTTATCTCCAATTCAAATTAACCCGGCGTGCGACGAGTCCAAGAGCCCACGGGGAGAGAAAGAATAAAAAGCCAGCGCTTTCGTGACCGTTGTGTCTCCTATCTCGGCATCTTTTCTCCGGCGACTTGAAATATCGCGTGCGCCGCCGCTTACCATTAGCCGTTCGCTATCGACCGGCACCTCGCGATTCTTTCATCCCGCAGCGATTTATTTTGCTTAATCGCTCAATGTTCTTGGCAAGCGCGCTGAATGTATCATCTTACCTTGATTGCCCGACGAGTTGGAGTTGTAATGACTTTACGACCATTATCAACCGTTCGTCGCTCATTACAATTCGACTCGGAAATGTCCAGAAAATCGCGCACAAAGTTCTTAAGGATCGTCGTATAATTTGCAGTTTTGTATCATTTGTCGGTGTTGATTTTTTTGTAATTAATCGAACGAAGGAACAAAAATTATCAATTTGACAACAAGAGACTCAGTGTAGAATAATTCTTTACCATCAGGTATGAAAATGTTTAGTAAAAGGCAATCCTCGCTGGTTCCAGGATCCGGTTGGTCGGGTGGTAGGAGTCGTAAATAAAGTTTCTCGTGCAGTTTGAGTCTCCCGGACACTTGTTGGCAGGAAGGTCCAAACTGCGTGGCATTTCTCGCGCCAGACCAGGTCGGCAGGGGGTTCGTCGAAGGTGCTGCGAATCTCAACTGACCCACGGGTGGTTGAGCGTAAGGAATCCCCAGGTACTCGATTACCCGTTGTGTTCTGCTCAAAAACACCTATACTCCAACACAACAATTTTTTTTATCAATATTTATTATCAAACTGTAATATAATGTGACAGCTCTACATCAACATATCGATATATCAGACTTGTATCTAAATATCTCGATACATCACATTTTTAATCATTCATATCGATATATCGAACAGTAATCGATATATATCGATACATCGAACAGTAATCGATATATATCGATACATCTAACAGTAATCGATATATATCGATACATCGAACAGTAATCGATATATATCGATACGACGAACCGCAATCGATATATATCGATACATCGAACAGTAATCGATATATATCGATACATCGAACAGTAATCGATATATTGAACAGTAAACGATATATATCGATAAATTGAATAGTAATTCATTTATCTCGATATTTCAAAAAGTATTCGATATATCGAACAATATATTGGCATTATTTTCTATTTTAATTTTCAAGTATATTGCTAAACAGGGTTGCAAATTTCTAAAAGCTGGAAACTAAGAAAAAAATGTGAATGAATGGCCTAGGATTGAAGAGACCGGATTATCATTGTCTCTTGGGCTGTTATTTCGTGTTGGCATTTTAATTAGACGATAATATTTAACTCGACACAATTCACGTCATCGTTTGTACGTTAAACTTTACATTGTGTGCGGATTCGGCGCTATACGTCAGCCCAGGCATTATAATCCGGCTAACCGCGTGAATCAATAAATTAGCATCGTCGACAAATTGTCATTTTCCATAAATTACCTGTCACCTGAGTTACGGTATTTGTTTAGATACAATTAATGGATTAAGTGATTGGAATATCAGCTTGTAATTAAGCGTCGCGCGTTAACCGACGGATTTATTGTTCCGGCGCTACGCACACGGTTTCGCGGCTTTTAATTCGCAACCCAGAGGCTTCGGTCATCTGATTTTGACCATTTCTTGATTCGCTGATTCCACTATGGAATTATATCATTTTGCGCGTCGTACACTGTTTGCGTGCAATCGATTGAATTGTGCGCGAATTATTGATACGGATTTCACGTTGCGACCAAAGCCGAGGATTATTTTGAGCCCCCGGAACATTAGCGTCGCTTATTTATGATTTGATGGACACACAACATTTTGAAACAAAAATTTTAATCCCAAAGAACGCTTTTTCATTTGGTGATTATCAAATCACCGTTCAATCACGCAGAAATTACAATAAAATTTCTTTTTTTCATCTTCCGGTTTTGAATTGATTCTATTTTTTTGATTTATATATAGCAGTTTGTATATTAAATCAATAATGTATAAACAAATTGTCCATTGTTGGTATTCATTATTTTTTAATTTGTCGTTCAAGTCCTGAATTGAGATGTTCCATTTGAGAGTTTTACTGAAAAAGATGAGCTAGAAGGATTTATTTATGAGGACAAAGTGGCAAATAATTTTCTATGATTACAATCATCAATGATCACATACGTTGTTAACCTCGTTCCCTAATCAAGACAAGTGAGGATTTATGCCTCTGTGCAGTAATTCGTATAACGATGTTGGCTGTAATGAATGATTTTAGAAAGATTAGATCACGTTGCTGAGTGCAACCAGGGGTCAATTTATATTTTGATCTTGAAAATTAGGAATGTTTTATTATCAAACTAATTAGATTATTTTAATTATCAGAACTATAAACGTATTTAAATGTTCGATTCAAATCCCCTTGGAATTAATTAAACTCGAAATTAATTGACTCATTCAAATGTAGAATTTAATTAAAATTTCTTCAAAGTCATAACTTGATTTAAATTTTATTAATTTTGCAATGAATCTAAGATACTAAATTTGTTGTCCAAATGTTGGCAATAAATTTTTAGTCATCGACGAAACAAAATTTGCTTGCGACTTAATCAAATAGCTATGCGCGAATAAAATACACAAATATAACCAGCTGGCGCCACAATTTCATTTCTAATTTCCATATTCTTGCCGCAGAAGAAAATGCGTTATAAATTATATAATTTATTCTCTTCGCCGTGATGCGTAATTCAGGCCATTTGCGGGCGATAAGCGCGACTGGGAAATACCTCCGGCAGTATCTCGATTCGCATCGCACGGCTTCTCGTGCAAAAAAGCTCACTTTTTTCAATCCCCGGCCCATATTTATGAACACCCGTTCTTCTTTGCATTTTATCAACTTGCCAATGACGTTTCATTCTAGATTCTCTCTGCGATAAGTGTGTCTTTTCATTTTTAAGCCAACTCGTACACAAATTTGTTCAATGTCAATTTAAATAAAATTTTAATTTTATTTAAATTCAGGTTTTAATTGTTTGCAAAAAAAAATCCTATTCGACAAGGATGAAATTGTTTAATACATAAATTTGACTATTTTTTCACTATTTTTAGTTCACTATTTCATTATCTTACTATAGCTAAATCAGTATTTCTTATAGAAGACACGAAAGAGTTTATTTTGGATTGAAATTTGGAAGAGTGCATAAGGCAGTAGCATATATTGACTGCGAAATATCTGGGTTTGCGCTATTGTCATGTCAGAGTGCAACATGAATGTCGCAAATCTTCAGTCGCGGTATCTAGTCGTGACCTAATCGCACGGCATTATGATGCCGTATACCAGCTTGCTCGTCACGCGTCGCCCGGCAAACAGCATTTCACTGTGCTTCGCATCTCTCACGATTATTGGACACTGGTCGCGTTAATGCAGCACAATTAGAACTGATAGCTTTCAACGTTGTGTTACATTTTGGTTTACTAGTCTGGTCACCAAACCATTTCCTAATGTTTTTATTAAAAAAAATTTTGTTTTCACGTAATAACTTTTTTACGATCAAATGAAAAATTTAAAACAAATACCATTGAATTTTATTGTTATTGTTTTTACATTTTTTATTTCGTTCTGTTTGTTTTACATTGGTATTTTCAATGTTTTTTTTTCTGTTTTGTTTTGTTTACTATGTTGTAATTGACGTTATGATTTTGTTTTGGTTATTTTATTTGTGTAAATTGATATTGTTATATGTTTTCACACTTTTTTGTTTGTTTACATTTATATTTCTATATTTCCATTTTTAGGTTTGTTTACATTCATATTATTTATTATTTTGATTTTTTTTGATTTGTTTACATTAATATTTTTAATGTTTTGCAGTTTCATTAATTTGCTTATACTGATATTTTTATGTTTTGATTCTTTTTTAGTTTGTTTACATTGATATTTTGATGTTTTGATTCTTTTTTAGTTTGTTTACATTGATATTTTTATGTTTTGATTCTTTTTTGGTTTGTTTACATTGATATTTTTATGTTTTGATTCTTTTTTGGTTTGTTTACTTTATTATTTTTATGTTTTCATTCTTTTTTTGATTATTTACATCGATATAACATTAATATTTTCATCATATTGATTCTTCACAGGTTTGGTTATATTGATATTTAAATTGTTTTATTTCTATTTAGGTTTGTTTTCATTTACATTTTTAGAAATTTGAATTTTTTCTCATTTGTTTACATTGTTATTGTTACAGTTATATGTAAATCAGATACAAAGAGACAACTTTCAATTAAATGCACCAAAGAAATCCGAATCTAAGTAAATTTAGGCATGTTTCATAATGATGTACAACATTGTGTAAAGAGGTACCGGATTATTAGTCGCGACTGTATATTTATCTGATTGCACAAGATTTGCATACAGAGATGATCGAATCGACCCTCGGCTGTTTTACCGATACCCCCGACCATTAATCTTGTTTTCGAAATCTAATCTAATGGAGGGTGTCAGCTCAATTAGCAACATTAATGTGTCCTTCATATTCCGCGATTGATCGTTCCGTTTTGGTGTCCGACTGAGGTCGAAATTTGGTTGAATTACAATTCAATCATGGCCATCATAACGCATTCATAAAAAGTCTTTGAATCCGTCGCTCGACCGTATAATCAAGCCGAATATATAATTCGGACCGGTTAATTAAAAATCTAATTTGAATAAAATTAGAAACGATCCGTCATATTTGAACACCTTAATTGAAGATTTGTGATACAATCTGACGGATGACAAAATTCATATTAATTTATTTTTTAATTTAATTTAAAACAATTTTTTGTAGACTTTTCATTTTTTTCTGTATATAACGATAATGGGTAAGTCTTACTTAATTCATAAAATTTTCTTCAATTTTCATACGTTTAATTTTTGTTCTCTGGACATTTCATCTTCATTGTTTGTATATTGTAATTAACTTTCACATGAACAAATTGCTTCGGCTTAGAATTCTTTCTGTACAAGAAAGTCATTTAGAGACACCTCGCAGTAGAATTTGTATATCCATATTCATAAGAGGAGTGCGGTACGGCTCAGGCGTGATATATGTCTATTACAGGCGGTAGTTGTGTTCTGCAGCCAATAAACGCATGAACTGCCCCCTAATAAACCGCTCCGGGTTTGCTTATTAATTTTATCTTTATGTTCGGCGTTGGTCGTTATCGCGGACCGTGCACTTTGCGTTATTATATTAATTCTCGTCCGATTAGAGCTGGAGCCTTTAATGACAGCTTTTTTAACTTTGATCCTTTGAAACGCGCCCTGTCCGGAAGTTGGGTGCAGATAATTATTTTCAAGGACGAATGGTATCGTGGATTCGAGGTTAATTAATTGGCCGCCTCTAAAATTATCGGCTTTTTATTTAGATTTACGAGATAATCAAGCTTACCGGGTATTGAAAATTGCAACGAAAATGAAATGCAGACTGATGAACGGCTGAGTAATTCGCCAAAAACGACACTTTTCATTTAAAAATTAATTCTTTCAACTTTTGTGTTCTTTTTTGAAGAGAAATATTTTTTGCAATATATTGTATTAATTTATCTTTCAAAGTTGGTTTTTAGCCTTGTTTTTATTATGTTTTGGTTTGTATAAATTTGTATTTTTGATGTTTATATACGTTTTAGTTTGTTTACATTATTTGTTTTTATTTTTTTGATTCATTTTTGGTTTGTTTACATTTGTGTTATGTTATGTTTATGTTCGTCTATTTGTTTTTTCTCTATTTTTTCGTTATTCGTATTTATTGTTATATATATTTATTAGTTATATTTATTTGTTGTTTATTATTTTTCGATGTTTTTATGATATTTTTGGATTTTTGATATTTGTATCTACTAATTCTTTGTTGCTTTGTTTACATCACTTTTTTATTATTTTGATTCTTTTATAGTTTGTATACATTGATATTGTTATTATTTTAATTTTCTGGTTTGTTTTCATTTACAAAAAATATTTGTTTATTTTTTTTCAATTGATTTCCCAAGCGAATCTTTTAACGAGCTCCTCGTACCTACTATGATTAAAAAATGTTGTAATTACATATTACTAAAACTAATGGGAAAAAAATAATAGAGTTGTAAAAGTTGATTTTCAGTGGAAATCGTTAAAAAAATTCCGCACAGTCGCTTGTTGCGGATTTCTGTAAAAGTATAATGGAACATAAATTACTAGCGAAAAAGTGCCCGCTGGTCGCGCTATAATGCGATTCCTTCGATTTTTCGGTCGCGGATTGTATTTGACACGAAGATATGAATTATCAATTATGCATTCATTGATATTGAACTTGAACGAAAAGTGGCATTGAATTTTAATTCAACCCCCTTTTTTTCTACACCGGTCGCGGGCATCGTTATGCAGTTTGTGAAACATTTTTTTTTTATGTTTGGTTTTTTAATTTCAATATTATGTAAATGCAAAATATATTGGCTGACATCACCGCTAGTTTTCTCCTTGGCTGAAATGTAATTACAAGAAAGGAAAAACAAATGTTACGCTTAATGACATCGATTCAAGTGATTTGATTTGAAGTGATGATTTGAGTGAAATCTAAATTATGTTTAATGACTAATCGTTCCAGGAAGTTTGGTTCAAATTAACTTAATGTCAAGGAAAAATAAAACAATCGTCAGTATAAAGAATAAAGAAAAGCTTAACTAACAAAGTTTTCTCATACTTATTATGACTGTTTTCTGCGCCTCAAGTGATGTTAAAATAGTAACAATTTTTATCTGTGTCAAATAGCGCAAAAAATTGTGTTTTTTATTAATAGCAAATTTTGCATGAAATATATTTTGTGGAACATTGAATTTTGCAGAAAAAATAGTGAATTTTGATGCAATTTTTCTTATGACAGAATTTAAATTTAAACTTGTAAGGTCGAGATCGGATCATTAACTGTGATATATTTATCTGATCCTCGACTGATATATTTGATACAGGTCACTGATGTATGCCCGCTCGTTTGATTACCCAAATCACGTGCATGGATTTAAACTTGATACATTTATTCAATTAAGGCCCAGTTAAATAAATTAATGTTACTATGATTGATACAACTAAGATAAAGAGAGTATAAAATTACGAAAAATTTAGCATAATGGAGAAGTCAGTTATTTTTCGATTTTCTCTGAAAAGCATTTTTCATTATTTATCACCAGAGAAAATGTTTTCATTTTTCCTATATTTTTGGACTTGGATAAATTTAAAGTGGAGAAAAACTGACAATATTTATTCATTTTATTAATTTAGTTTTGTTTCTTCGTCAGACGGAAATTTTATCAGATTAAGATAATAGATTTAATTTTAATTTTTTTTTCAATGTACTGTTTGTTTGTTTGTCAATTTAAATATAAATGAATGAAAAGGGAAATTCATTTGAGTTTAAAATTTTAAAATTGGCAATGTGGAATTTAAGCTTCGTCATTCGCTCACCACCTCCAACACTTTGTTACACACATCACTATAACTTCAGAAGCAATTAGCAATCTGCCCAGTTGAACTTTTACAGTTCCTTAATATAATCTTCGTCATTCTACAATTAATCGAACATTGATTGCGCAGTATTGATAGACAAAATATTCCATTCACAATTCGTTCTTTAAAATTTTATTCTACCAAAACACTTTCTTTTGCAAAGTATTAAAAAACCAAACAGTGTAAAATAAATAAATGAAAAAAATAAATAGATAAAAGCAAAAATGTGGACATTTTTGACTTGCATCATAGTTGCAATCTCATCAAAATAACAAATCTACGCAAACAATTTTTTTTTTCAATCCAGATATAAAGATTGGATAGAAAATTGGTGGAAACAAAAGGCCGTAGTGCCAAGCGTCATAATGTTTTGACCGAGCGGAGTCAAAGACCTTCGTGCAGTAGGTGAAATCGCACCTCTTTGCCCATAACAGTTCCTTGGTCGGGGATGTTGACCGAAGGGGCTTCCCTGGCCCCGCTGTTTTGTCTTGCATGGGTCCTCTGCGAGGTGGACACCGAAACCAGCGCGACCAGGACGAACACAACTTTGCGCGCAAACGCCACCGAGTGCTTCATTTTGCAGACTAACTTGCAGGTCATTTGAGTTGCTTTGGATTGCCGAACCTGGCTCTGTGGTTCGCGTGACTCGTACCTGCTCAAATTCTCCTGCGAGTTAAGGGAGGACGAGGAAGCACGCTTGCGCCGTGCGTCCTGGTTGCCCGAGAAGTCTCGAAGAAAATGCATAGATCGCTCTGTCCGATTTAACTAACTAGTCCAAAGAGGCCTGTTAGACGCTCATTCATCGTGACGTCGCACTTTTCGTCACTTTTGTTTCGATAAGTTTTTTAAACGGTTAATCTCAAATGTTCAATTTTTTCCCCACACAACGACTCGATTGTAAGATCCAAAGTTGATTAATTGTTTTTTACCTTTTTTTGTTATTTTGATCTTTGTAGAATGAAATTTTTATTTTTAAAAAATTTTCCGGTGGTGAGATTTGAACCCTCGTCCCTCGCTGCATAAATTGGTTCCGGTATCCCCCGAGCTATCAAACCGATTTCATTTTTTAAAGAAAAATTTGAATTTAATATGTTTTCAAAAAGGAAATGATAAAACGAAAAGGATATAGTTGAATGAAAACAATTTAATTGTTTAATTATAGGACGAAGTTCAGAAAATATAATGTTAAAAAAAATTCTGAACAATTTTTCTTTCTCTTCGCAAGTGTTTCCCCACGTTAGATTCCAATCATCGATGCAAAATTTTATGTTTTCAACCTCGCATTTACGATTTATTTTTATGTCAAGACCATCCTATTTACCGTCTCATAACTCAAACGCGATAATTTTCGTTTCCTTATGACATTACGTGCTGGTATAGTTACAACAAAGTGCTCATCAAATAAAAGAGGTTAAAACAATTTAAAAAGTGTTGTTTTTTTAATTTTTGTTTCTTTTTTTTTTTTTAATTCTCATTCAAACTTTACTCCAGGTGTTTTCGGGGTGAAGTTTTCTCAAGAATAAAAACATGTTGGAGTCAAGGAATCTCCTGCTGTTGTTTTCCTAGCTGCCATCGATCCCTTTTCCTCTTGAGACCCACTGCTAATAATCGCTGCTTATGCCACCCTTCGGAGCTCTCCTAAAATGACTGCGGGATAGATTTTATTGTTCAAAGAAACTCTCCTCGAATTTATTTCACTGAATAAAAACTCAAACAATCGTTATTTACATTATGCTTTCTTACATCAATATTTAAGAAGGTTGTATCATAAAGTTCAAAGAAATGCCAGAAAGTTGAAATTTTGCACAATTGTAGAAGACATGTTTATAAACAACGGGTAAATTTTCCATTCACTTTGTCAATACCGAAATAAAATTTTGAAATCGGACGTTTTTTTGAGGTTATAGTTGGTATCTTATGGCAATTAATGACAATTTTAAAATTCAATTTCTCAAAAATGTTATTTACAAAGTAAATGAAACTTTTACAGGATGTTTATGAATATGTTATTGACAAATGTTTAATTTGTCATCTTTCTGGCATTTCTTTGAAATTTTACATGCTGTTTGCCATTCCCAAACACTCGCGATACAACCTCCTTAATTTAAATTTAAATTTATTCATTTTATACGAAACGTTAAAGAAAATTTATTTATAACAAAAAAATTTGTTTGAACAGAACTGCCTTGAATGAAGAAAAATCGTTTTTTGCGATGAGCGGAAGGATCTTCGATTCAGTAATCCTCACAAAAACGACTGTCTGGGCCAATTTTTCAGTCTATTATTGTTCGTTATAAAAGAAACTAAATAACAGGCATGTTCTAAACTGAAAGAAATTGATCATGATAGATTTTACCTCAGGATTTCTATTGATCTTTTGATTGTGATAATAATGTCTACTTCACCTTGAATTTGTTCACAATTTAATTGTTGTTCGAAATTTGGATTCTTTAAGCAAAACAATTTTTTATTATTCTCCAGCTAATTTTAAATAGTTGAATTTATAAACATTTACTTTTTTGTTCCTCATTTAAACATTGATCCAATATGTTGCCGGTATCAAAGATTTCATAGAAAATCTGGCATGCTTCATTTAAATTAAACTGACAAAAATACGAAATAAATACACAGATAGACTTCCGATAACGTATAAATGTGTGTGAACAGAACCACCTTGAATGGAATAACGAAAAATCGCTTTTTCGCGATGAGCAAAAGGAAATTCGATTCATTAATCTTCGCAAAAACGACTGTCTCGGCCGAACACTTTTTTCCCCTCCAACAAATGATTGCTTCGCATCACGGAAGATGTTAAAAATACACTATCCTTTTGCAACTAATTTTTTAACCACCAAACCAAAACAAAAAAAGTTGAAATAAACAAAAAATGACAGAACATTCAAAAAGACAACAATTATTGTTTGTTTCCTGTTTTAGCACATATTTATTAATATTACATAAAAATGAGTTTGAATTTGTTTGCTCGTGTATACACATCTATATGTAATTTAAATTAAAATTTGGATTAGGACGAGCCAGGAGTTTGATATTGACTTGGACTTGAGGTTTTGGTTTCACCCTAATCTTGTTCCTGGCTTGCCCTAATAAGCGCGCCTTCGCGACCGCAGTGGAAATTAAATTTCTTTCATCATGCAACATAAATAATATTCGTAATATTCAACGTATGTAAAACGCGCACTCGTTCCTCACGCACTCCCAAACAGTCAAGTCTTGTAACACTTATTTAAACACCACACAGTCGCGTTATTAATATAAATAGCATTTTGGCGACAAAACAACATCCGTAAGACAATTGATTTGACATAAACTGTGTCCCTGGTTTTTCGTATCAAGCAGTTTTTGACAACCGGTCGGCTGTCAGTTTGGATGGCAGGACTGAACTAAAGTGTTCGAGGGGAGGGAAACCTTCGTTGAACACAAGAAGGGCGTCTGTTAATGAGGACGATTAAAAAAGTACAAAAGAATGGATATAATACATCAGTGTGACATACTTCGGCCCAGCACTGCCACCTCGTTTGACAGATCCGAGGCCCCTGTCTCGCGCAAATAAATACATTGAAATTGACGTTTCTTGAGACAAAACAAAAATAAGAAAACGGTACAAATGTCACCTAGAGCTACGTCTGATCCATTGTCGGCGATAAGAAAAAACATTAAGACCTAGACGTCCTTAACAATTAAGACGTGGTGTCTCGTTTTGACAGTCTTATCTTCAGGTCGAGTTACCGAACACAATCGCGTTGGCACAATTTGATTAACACGCAACGGACACATACTGTGATTCGTGCAGCAGAGCCTGCGGATTTACACGCTATACTTTTGCTATTCCCCTCAACTTTTGATACAATGACTTCTTTATTTATTTATTTTTTTAATTCCTCCGCAATTGGGGTCACTAATCTGGTTAACCGAGGTTTATTTACACACACTATGAGCGCTGGACACTGTAAGTACACTTATTTACACACTCGTTTTTCTTTCTTTGATTGTTTGTTTGTTTGTTTTTTTCTTGATTATCAGCTGTTGTCCTATTAGTTTTCAAGTGACGGTGAAATGGCCATGACGATGAGGAAACTCCGGTAAAAAAATATCACCTAGTTTTTTTTTTCTGTTTCAATTACATCACTGCCTCTCTGCTTCATCCAACCACTCATCCAGGATCGTGTTTTTGCGCTGAAAATAATGAACAAGTTATTAGTCCTCCGAGGTTCGAATTTTTATTTTAAATCGTGCTTGAAAGATGAAAAATTAAATCGTTGATAAAGGTAACGAAATGAACAAGATAAAAGTAGACCCGAAAATTGAAAAATTCAATTTGACCAACCAGAGTGCAGTTGGAAATCAAAGTTTTAGTTTCCCCTTTTAAATTCTACTAGCAATTATTAGGATCGTAAGAAATTCATTGTAAAGATGTACATAAAGATTTGCGATGTAAGAAAATTACAGTAGGAAAGTGTATATGAAATTACACTAAACAGAGTAATTTTACCACTTATGTAAAATAATACAAAAAGTAACTTTACGTTTTAATTCTTCAAATTTCGAATTTGATGTAAAATTACATCCTACTGTGTAATTTCATTTTTTTTCATGCAGTTGCATTTCGTACAGTGGGATATGGCAACCCAGCTTTTACCTACCGACAAATCATGACCGTTCATAAAATTTGATCTTATTAGTACAAAAGGAAGGGTGAGTTGAATGGCGAGTTTGTAGGCTTAGAGTGATGATTAGGGCAGCGTCTAGAGATTATTTATTATTGTTCGGCCTGGTTTCCGTTTTGGTCCGGGTACTCCTCGTTGTCCTCGTACTCCGGCTCCTCTTCGTTCTCTTCGTAGTCAGTCTCGGCCGGTTCGGGACCTTCGTAAGGGGGAGAAGCCGTGCTCAACCCGTCCTGAACCAGTCCCACAAATGAGTTAACACCACACACCAATGTTAGTACTAATTTTCCTTATCAGGCAAAAGGGAAGTTGGAAGTTACCCACAAAAAAAAAAAAAAAAAAAAAAAAAACCAAAGGGACATTAGTTCCAAAGGACCTGGACGTGCAGGTGGTCATGCAGGAAAGGGTTTTATGGTTCGGTTACCTGCGGAGGTCTCCACCCACATCCAGCCAGAGGAAGACCGTCGGGTCCTAGAGGACAGGGCGCGTCCAGTCCCGGGACACCCTGGTCCCCCTTGTCTCCCTTTTCACCCCTCTTGCCTTTCTTTCCAGTCGGGCCCTAGATAAATATGAAGATGTAAATTTTTCCTCACAGGATCAACCTTGCAGCGTGCAACTAGGCCGAGCAAAAAGTTATGCAATTTTATGCAAACAGTTGAGTGCGAAGTGGGCAAGGAAGTCTGAGGGACATCTCGTTAAAGATATATGAAAGTGAATTTGAACTTGGTGGCAGCATATAACTTCAAGAAAATGTAGACCTTCAGATTGAAGACGTGGACAACCGGGTACAAAAAAAAACCATTCGAGTCACTATTTCGTACGGGTATCGGGTAAGGATTGTGTACTCACGTCTCTGCCTGGGTCTCCCTTGCTTCCTTTGGCGCCCTGAAATTTTAGATGTATGAGAAAAATATTCAGATGAACAAATTTTTTTTAATTTAAAAAGGTTGGGAAAGTTACCTCTATTCCAGGTATACCATCGGTGCCCTGGGGAGAAAAAGGATTTGAAAAATAGTTGAAATTGAAAGTTATAAGAAAATTTGAATAAAAAAATTGTAAAAAATGTACTTGTAAAATTACATTACAATTCAGAAATTTCATAAATAAATTGAAAACTTAAGGTTGAAATCTTACCGGAAGTCCTGGATCGCCTCTCTCGCCCTTGAATCCCGGTTCGCCTTGCTGTCCCTACAATGATAGATCCAGGATTGTTGTCTAGCCATATTTGTTTGTTTCAACCAAAAAAACTCATACTTTCAAACTTCTAACTTTTGTATGTTAATTTACAACCAATTGCACACTTTTACTCTACAAAATTTAAGACTTTAAAGAAAACAGGCTGTAATGCTTTCTCACCTTCATGCCGTCTAATCCCGATGGCCCCTGAAAGGGAGAGGAAGTTCAAATGAAATTTCGACGAAATTAAGTCGTGTGAAAGCATTCTTATGATTTTCATTATGCACACATACTTGGTAAAGCCTTTTCATAAAGTTTAGTACGTCTAGCACAGACGGGAGACTTAATTGTTTTATAACTACTCAAAGAAATTTATACGAGAAAAAAAAAGTTAGTCAAGTTGAGAATAGTCATTTTCCCGTATCCATGTTTTTTTTGTTGGTTAATAATTTGTTCTTTGTGGTCGCAGCAAATGAACACGTTTAGCGATGACTCGTTAATCATGTCTCAATTTTTGAAATCTGTATATACAAATGGAATAACACTGTTTTCCTCAACACTCTTTTCTGCTGGAAACCAAAATGCAAAGGCAAAATCCGGTTAGTGAAAAAGTTTTTGAATTGGAGGAAACGAAAAAAAAGATAAAAAATGTTGAAAGCGATTGGCAGAAGGTTATTGTTGAACCAAAGGACATCAGGCACATGCACATTCTGTTTATTAATAAGGAGGACAACGTGAAACAAAAGTTGGTTCCATTTTAGTCGTTCATTATACGAAGGTTATCCATTTTTGTTTCTTTTTTTTCATTCAATGACAGAATATTAATAATTATCATACAAATGTTGTTGTTGTTTTTTTTCTTAAACGTTAATAATTATTCATGTTATCGTTACAAGTTAAGTCGCAAGTAGATTAGTTTGAGATGGCGCTTAAGACTAAGTTCGTGTCTTAACGGCGAAACGGAGATGAGTTTTTATTGACGTTTTTCGTTTGAACAATTGGGTTTTCTTTTTATACTCGCAAGCCCGGGACGTTCTTTTCCACTTGCTTTCTCTGACAGAGTGTGTGACTAACTCATTTCGCACGGCTAAGGTTGTCATACTAAAAACTAATTTACATCGATTATTTACACGTGAAATTTATTATACACAAAATGCATAGCGATACATTGGGGGGCATGAAAAAAAAACTCAGCTACGTCTCTCCTTAAGAATCCTGTTCGCGGCGTCGGTTACATTCGCTTGTATTCTGTTTAATGTTGTATGTTACAAATACGCTGGGTACTTTAATCAGGTTTGTTATTCGGCATCAAATTAAATGTTCCAATAAAAGAAAAACAACCTTACAAAATTCATTATTTGGAATTGAAATTTTTCTAATTAAAAAACACGAACACAAATGTAAAATCAAATTACACATTACAATGCAAAATCAGATTAGTATTGTTCGATCTCAAAAGTATTGTTAGTCACAGTTTAACCCTTGATTTGCACTCGATTTGAAAAGAATTGAATAGAGCGTAGAAAGAATTAAGTAATTTTTTAATTTTTTTTCCAATTTTTAATTTAAAAATAAATGGTAAGAGTGCAAATTAAGGATTGATATTAAGATAGAGAAAATGAAATGTACCAAATTCCAATCCCAGTTATAGCACTAGAGTATGTATATCCAGATACATAAGCCTTTAGACTGCTGCTTCATCGAACTGTGCATTTGATGAAGAGAAAATTACCGTTCAAAACATGCTTCATTCGTAAAACATTCGCAACTTAAATGAGTTGAAATTTTTTGTTTTAATCTCCGTAATTTTTGTATTCCATACATCTCATAAGTAATTCAATGGACGGTTTTCTTCTTTTTTTATGCAGACCTTTTAATAGGCTGATTTCAAGTACACAACTCGGTTAGTGAAACATTTTTTTGATCATAACATGTAGAAGGTGTGAGATGAAAAGTTAAAAGAAAAAAAAAACGAGCAAGTTAAATCACCAGTTTCAAAGTCGGAAATTTGATCGGGATGGAGATACCATTTTAAAAATTTGTGATTGGATCTGAATCAGTTGTAATGACCGACAACGTTTTTGCAATCAGCAGTTTATTAAACGTTACATTACAAAAATAAAGAAGTCAGCCTATTATTGTTTGTGATGAAAGAAAATAAATAAAAAGCGTGCTCTACACGGAAAGAAATTTATCCTAATGAACTTCATCTCAGGATTCCTATCATTCTTTTGACTGCGCGAAAAATTCATTATTTCATTTCGTATTCTTTAGTAATTGATGAAAGCTTTAGTTTTTCAATTAAAAAAAAAGAGGTCTGCAGTAGGATTCGAACTCGACTTTTTCTGTGCTTAAGCCTCGTAATCCCCCGAGCCATCGATTCAGCAGCAGCTCTTACAAAAAAATGATAAATTTTCGAACATTTCGAACAGTTTTCCGATGTTTCTTTTTATAAATCGACTCACAATATATTGCCGCCGTCATAAATTTGATAGAAAACCTGGTACTTTGAATGTTCATTTTTCTTTTCGTGTAACGAGTTACTCTTTGGCATTGTCTGAAGAGTTCAATACTTCATTACACGGAGACGCAATTCGCGGTAGATCTGTCAGAACAAAGATCGTTTTGTTAAAACTAAATTCTACGCTAAATATAAAAACATTTCGATTCCGCCACGTTATGACATTGGAAGCCCAGTTGTTCTCTGAACGAAAGAAAGAAATCAAAATCAGTTTCGGATCATGCAAAATACGTTCTGTCAACGAATCGGGCAAACTGGTTACTTCGTGTCACGTCTCGTGTCCTGGCTATTCGTTTGTTTTTGTTATCCTTTTTTTTTGTATGTTGAAAAATTTATATCTATTTACACTTCTCGGTCAGACATCGGTTCTGAACGCCACATACAAAATCACGCCTACCCCGCGCTTACGTTTAACAATTCGAATTCGCCCTCGTTCGCTTAAAAAAGACGGTAGGGGACAGATGAAAATTAAACACTAAGAGTCAAGATTCCATGAATTAAAAATATAACTCTTCGTTTTGAAACCAATATAAATAATGCCGATCGAAGCCTAATCGTGTACTTTCGTTTTATACAGCCAAATGCTTATCATTTACCTCTCACGACTAGTTTAGTTGAGCTCCTAAATGACACTTAATCA
The DNA here is from genome assembly GCA_030522925.1 of Trissolcus japonicus. Taxonomy (NCBI): domain Eukaryota; kingdom Metazoa; phylum Arthropoda; class Insecta; order Hymenoptera; family Scelionidae; genus Trissolcus; species Trissolcus japonicus. Next base: position 82,824 of record JAPYZS010000677.1, on the reverse strand, counting down.
ATGATATAGATCGCAACTAGCGTTTTTTTTGCTTTTTTTTACATCGAAAAACCAAAGAGCTGGGAAGGTTCGGTCAGGGTCAACTTGCGGTCGTGTCACGGCTAATTTAAGTACCACACCGAGTTCCGAATTGCGACAGGACCGACCCCTTACGTCACCTCGGCGATGTGGCGTGCGACAGGACCGACCCCTTACGTCACCTCGGCGATGTGGCGTACCTAAAGAGACCCGGAAGAGTCGTAAACAGGTACGCGACATCCAATCGGAGTCCACGTAACGTCTCGTAAGTATCCGTTCATGGTTCAAGCGTAAGAAAATAATTTCTCGAGCGAGGATTGTCGCGATGGTTAATGTTATTCATTCCCCGAAGTCACGCGAACTGGGTTGTCTCAAGAAGTGTTGTGTCGCTGACGTTAAATCTTCAGGTGCCAAAAATTCTCTTCAAACTGTGCTTCGTGACAGGCTTGGCAATTGTCAGACACCCCTGATGGCAGGTTCTAGTTACTCCAGGGACTCGCGTCCCTCGTGATCCTCGACGTGAGTCTGACAAGGACTTTTTTCAGTTTTATCAGTGCGCCAAACATCAATTACATGATATGATATACCCTTCCTCCTCTCTCACGAGCGATTAAATGCGTGATAAAATAGATTCAAGATTTTTTTTTGTATCTGTGACTTTTTTTTGAAAGAAGCTACGTCCTTAACACTCGTGGCTGGATGACGCCACCAGTGTATTAGCGCAAGTCCCAGCCGGTGTACAACAGATAGGTTATTGTCGATTATCTTTGAAGTACCTATCCGGTGTTAGTTGTTAGTCGGATCAGGACGTGCCAACCTGTTTTTTAAACCGACCATTAGTTATGCTGTTAAGATGGCGATGATTATTTGATTTTTTTTGTTCCATACAATATGCCGGTCTCTTATAATTTCTTCATATTGTATGCAAATTTCAAGATTTGACATCGCATGAGTGAATGAGCAAGTGATCTCCCAGCGGGTTTCTTAATTCCACTTAGTGGCTTCTTACAAAGACCTTTCGTTCGTTATTCATCGTCGATTGAAGTTAATTGAAGAAAGTATGTTTGAATGTTCGACGGATCCCAACCGGAGAAACAAAAAAAAATCAAAACTGTCCCAATTCAAAAGTCATTAAATTACACGGGGTAGTTCTGAGATGGGACGGTTTTCGAGGGAACCGTCGAACTGATGAGAAGTTGCTTCTAATATGTTCGTAGTTACAACGAGTTCAAACTGATTGATGATTTAATTGAGCTTAAAGCCTTGCGGTCAACGGCAGTGCAAAATTGGGGGGAGGGGGCGCCTAGGTTGACGACTTATGTTTCAGCGAATGATCAACTCATTGACGAAGGCATGTTATGGTGATGTTAGGAACGTGAGATCCGGGATCTTACCATCATGCCAGGTTTTCCTGTATCTCCAGGTCTCCCCGATTCTCCTCTGAGTCCCATCGGTCCCTAAAATTGAAACCGATGTTTAGTTCACAACCTGCCTTACAATACTAACAGAGCTAATTCATAAAGCTTAATCATAAATAACTACATAATGTTAATAGTCATAAAACGGAGTTATTTGTCGACGATCAAAATGTGTTAGACTTTTGTTCGAGGCTGTAAACACAACCTGCCGGACGTGAACGTCAGTTTACGGCGGATTGATTGCAAAACTGGACCGGATCATTGTTTATGTTTTCATTATCGGTCGTTTCTGGCCGTGAGAGATTTATTGGCGCGATAATCTCGCTGAAACGGTGATGCCGTGTACAAAGTCATGCGGGTGACCCCAACCGTTTTATCTCGACTTGGTGCATAACATGCTCCTTTGAGGATGTTTTGTGGAAATGTTGGTGGTCGAGGAATGAAACAATTTTTGTTTGATCAATTTGTTTTAATTACGAGCTTTTTTAATTTCATTAGAAGTACTTCAATTCAGGCTGGTTCAAAAACTGCAGAAATGCCAATTTAGTTTGTACAAAATTACAAAACAATTTGTTAATATTCAAGCGAAAATAAAACGTCGCAACTTTCAACATACATTAGTTGTTAACTGGACTTCTATAACATCCTTAACGTTTTAGCAAACACGTTGATTCATTTTTGCTTTGATTGTTCTGCCGAGACGTGAACTTGGAGCTGATTCACTTTTCCTCAAAGGTCTTTATCGCAATTTTTTTTTCTTTTCTCTTTCTTTTTCTTCAAGATGAAAAATATTTGCAAAACGTGTTATACCAGCCATGAAAAAATAAAAAAGGTTTGCGTTTTGTTAGTAGGATTTGAGTTTAATCTGGCGCCAACAATCCGAGTTCAATCCATTGAGCAAACCGCGACTGGATAATACGATTTCAAAATGTCATTTGTTTCCTATCACGAGTTATTCTAAGATTGGTAAGTATTAATAGTTCCAAGTGAGGGATGCACTTACCAGTGGCGGTTTCACTTTATAAATGTCTCAACCTACCCCTTACAGTTTCTTGGTTCACGGGCTACCGCTAAGTTAATAGCCCGGAACGACAGTTTTGGTCAAAATTAAATGCTCACGTTTATGGTTCAATTTATATTTAAACTAACATCACAATCAACTTTCAGTCAATTACTCAACCCCTCTCGTAATATCTCATATTTTTCATCTCATATTTTACATTTCATATTTTACATTTATACTTTTCATTTATATTTTTTATTTATATTTTTCATCTTTATTTTTCGTTTGTGTTTTTTATATTTCAATTAATATTTTCAATTTATTCGTAATAAAATATTGTAATTAAACGGTATACGTACAGGTAATCCCATTGGACCAGGATCTCCTTTGGTACCTCTCTCGCCCTGCAATTAAATCGAGCACGATTTGGATACATTAATACAACTTCAAATTGTCGGAATTATTTCTGTGATTGATTTGATATGTTTTATCGGATATTTTTGTAATATAAAAACGACTACTGACAGGTTCTCCTTTTGCTCCGTCGTGTCCCCGGTCTCCCTTTATACCGGGCGGTCCTTGCAGACCCGGTGCTCCGACTGGCCCCGGTGGTCCAGGTGGTCCTACTATCTGCGAAACGAAACGATAAACATTGTAACTAATTATTCAGTTCCATCTTTATCTCTCAAAAAAATTATCATACTTGTAAAAAAAAATTAATTTATGAACCCATCTATAGATTGTTGTATTTACAACTAACAAAAGAATCTAATAATTTTTTAATTGCTCCACTCATGATGGGACGTCGAAACTCACCACTTCACCAGCGTTAACTTCGAACGTGCCGTCTCCCTGAAAGCAAATAAAATGTTGGTATTTTATTACGCAGGAGATTATTCCGCGTGAAAGTATTATTTGATTCGTGTTGCTCACCTGTCTCCTTCTCAACTTTTTGTACTTCTGCGGTGTTCGGGCGACATGAAACAAACGCTTGCGTGAATACCCGCTCGTTCAAGTAACACAAATGAGTAATAAAAACTAAAACGCGTCACTCACCGATTCACCTTTCTCACCCTTGTCCCCTCTCTGTCCCGGATAACCCTGTTAATTTGAAACAAGTTAATATCACCTTCATTTAATTACACATCAGTGGGATAAGCTTTGAAAATTGAAAGCTACTTACCGGTGGACCTGGCAGACCAGGTGGTCCCATAAGTCCGGGTGGTCCGATGTCACCGTACTCTCCTTTCTCTCCTTTCGGCCCGGAAAGCCCCTGGAAATAAAAAAAATGGATTTAAAATTTAAAAAAAATTTTGTTATAAAACAATATTTAAAAAATCAATTAACAAATTTGTTTAAATATAAACTTGGATCAATGAACTTACTGGAAGACCAGGGGGCCCTTGGATGCCCGCCTCTCCACTGACTCCGTCCAGTCCCGGTGGACCCTGAGGGCCTCGGTCTCCCTTGGGACCTACAAAGAACAAACAAATAATTAACGAAGCCTGAAAAGTTGTCCGATAAGATGTTACCATCAAATAACATTGCGCACGCGGGACAATAGAATTTTCATCACTTGCGTTCTATCCGATTGTAACTTTAGGTCAAAGGTCAGTTCCAACCAGGTCCTCCGTTGCCCTTAATTAGTCACATTGTTTTAACATTGTAATCCACGCAATTGAGGATGTGTCGTGAACAAAAAGAGAAACCAAAAGTTTTTTTTTTTAAAACAGTACTGCCATAACCAGTGCGTTAATATACTGAAAATCAAAATGTCACAACCAAAAGGTTACGTGTTAACAGGAGTTACAAAGAGAAACAACTAAAACAATTTCACAAAGCGCTAGTTGTAGGTTTAAGGTCCCAGCAGTCGGACTACATTATTAAAAATTTTTTTTTATAATTTCGAAATGCAAAACATTTTATTATTTCACATATACAGTCACATATATTAACATACATGTCATACAAATATATCATAAAAATATATACATAGATGTATGTTTTCATACGTTTATTTTTAGCATGGTTCGTTACTTGAAAAATTTTGATATCAAAAATTTTGCTCCAAAATTGAAACGCGAATGTTGTTTTTATGGCCGCGGGGTAAATTGAAATTTAATGACTGTGAATAAAGTGCGACCAAAAGGTTTTGGCCAAGTCATAAATTGAGCCGCTTGCTGGGACTCGACAAAGCTAGTATATCTGAAAGTGATACTTACTCGCATTGACGGATCGGCGAGTTTGCGAGCCACAAGCCATGGTTGTGTAGGTATTAGTGATTAGTGGATTATACCAACACGCAGAGGACGTGACGAATGGGTTACTCGCTACATAAACACAAATTAGTTACAAGCTACCTACTTTGCTAGAGATTACTATTGTACATCAAGAAAAAACACGACGAACTACCAGCAAACGAGCAACACACGTTCGCGTCATATTTTCTCAACAGTTCTTCATTTTCTTGTTCTTTATCCTTTTTCTCTCTTTTTTCTTTATTCTTATCGGGGGGTTCTTTTTTTTGATGAAAATGACGAGTCCTGCAAAACGATACTTACTGGTTGCAACTTAAGACACGATTTTGATCAAAATTTCACACTAATGTTTAGCTGTGAAATTGTTCGCACCAATTAAAAAAAGTTGACGGGAAAGTTATAATTATGCTGATCAGTTTGTGGATGTTATAATTCGATGGGGACGTGTTATTTGCTGCCACCAACCAAACTTAATTGATCATTTTTTTTTGTTATCAATTTTTCAGTTTTTTTTTTCAGTTAAACAAACGCGGATTCTTAAATTATTATCTCCGGATGGCTCTGTGTTTTGCAGATCGGTGCATGAATGGCAGTGCGAGAGAAGCATTTCGTTCTTACATCTCATTATCTCAAAGTGCCAAGTTTACTGCCTGGAATGAGAAATTGTAGAATATCGCAAACCGTGGGATGCAGTTGGCGTTGATTATTTCAGCTCGGCTAACTACGAGGCATACCATCAAAGTTTCGAACATGCTTTGACGTGCTATTCGTGCAGTTGGATCGTTCAAGTTGAACCACGTGTTGGATCGCAGAAAGAAAGAAAAAAAAATTGAATACGGAGGTATCAGATTTTGTAGTTGAAATTATCCAGGAACTTGTTTTCGATGAAGTTCGGACTGTGCGCCGGGGATGATTATCAACAACTCAACACGTGGAACTTTTAAAGCTTCAGTGAATAAATCAGCGGTGGAGAGTCAATTGGCAGGTTTCAAAAAATTCAAAGTTGTTTCGATGTTTCAATTAGTTGTAACATATCTTGCAAGTGAAATCGAACTGCGAACGAAACGTTCAACAGTTAATCTTTATCGGCCGAGTCCGACTGGCCTTGGCTAAATTTCAATTCTATCAGTTAATGATTTTAATAGAAAGTTGAAACGGATCTCACATCCAGTTAGTTGATTAAACTCGAATTTTGCTTAGATCTGATGCCACCATGTTTGTCTTGGCAAGTTTGATTTTAACTTGAAACTTGAGTTTGCACAGTCTCCTCGGACGAGTCGAAAATTAATCTTCGTTTAGATATGAATTATGACTACAACCAAACAACCGATCATTTTAAATGAATTTTTCGAAAGAAAATTATTGGAAATTTTTGTTTGATTCATTGAGTTAAAAATAAAATTCATGCTGCCATTTGACCAACGAGGATTCAGCAGATATCTTTCAGCATGTTGGAGGACCTTGGTGTGGCTTACCCTTTTTCCTTGTTTTCCCCTCGTGCCCTTCGGCCCGTCCGCCCCGGGCGGGCCTGTTAGTCCCAAATCGCCTTTTTCCCCAGGTAATCCTGTGTGCGACGCATACAAAATAAAACAACCAACTCTTGTTCTACAGAAGTGCAACCCTACTTGCTTTTCTTACAATCAACAACAGATAAACAAAAACTAACGAAAGCTCATCCAAATGAAATACAAAAAAAAAGAATAATAACAAAAGGACAAACAAAAAGTTGACAACTCAAAAATAAATGACACCATCCTCATTCGTTTCTGTCGATTACGCTTCGTTCTCCTGGTTTATCAATTAGTTCGATTTGATTTGCACTTTTTCAAATCTACCTACCGGGTGGTCCAGGGGGTCCTGGAGGACCTTCGAACGTTCCCATCGGGATTGGTTCTCCGGATATTGATGTCGTTAATCCTCTTTCTCCCTTGTCTCCTCTGTCACCCTAAAATATCCAATTTATTGTCATTTTTTTATCTATCAATAATATTTCATATTGATGACAAAAATGTGTTTATTTGTTATATATGGGTGCATATGTTTCATATATGACTACTTATATGATGCATATATATTGACATGTCATAGATATTTTGAAAATTATATATATGGGACATATATGGATACATACATGTTTTATTTATGTTTTAATTATATAAAATATAAATGTTACATAAAAATTTTTCAGTAGAGTTTGGTACCTTAGGTCCAGCTGGTCCCATAGGTCCAGGTGGTCCAGAAGGTCCTTCTGGTCCCATGGGGCCTCTGTCTCCCGGCGGTCCACTTTCTCCAGGCATGCCCTGCCTTCCATCATGTCCAGGCGTTCCTGCCGCTCCCTGTGGACCGGTCGGTCCCGGTGGGCCAGGCTCTCCAGGTTCTCCCTGAATTCAAAAGTCATTTATTTTTTCCTCATCTAACAAGTCACAAAGTCAGTGACCAAATCACTAACCTCATGTTAGTCAGACTTATAAAATGTCTTCCATATCAGTTTGTTTAAATTGTGCTTAGAGGGTAGTTCATACTCAGGCAACTAATTTACAGCTGCTAAGATTAAGGATGCGGATGACTTGCAAAAGTTTATAAAAAATACATGGTACCACTCGAGAGATCAAAAAAGTAACATGCTGTATATCGTGCATAATCATCTTCACAATTCAAATCACAATTTAAATAAATTTTGCGACCGAAAATTCGCGATTGGAAATTGATGGTGGCGCCCCCTGGTGGCAAATGGCAGAACTAATTTATTGTAAATTTACGATTAACTTTAGTTAGTGTCAATTAAAATAAAAATAATAAACTATACAGTTTTGCAGAATAATTTTGCAGAATAATTTTGCACTTATCCGAATTTGTATTTATCTCAAAAAGTAAATTACGTCTGCCATATTGATACCAGATCAGCGTCATTCCTATCGCGAGAAGCCGAGTCTTCGAAGTAAATCAAGTAATCAAAAGTCAAACAATTTTGTTTTCTTGAGCCTTCGAATCAAGAAATTGTTCGACGGGTATATCTTTAACGGCAATTTCATGGAAATTGTAGCCTTGGCTAGGCCGCTTATTATCAACGGTGAGATTATTGAAACTTTGAAGACCCAAGCGAAGTGCATCATTTTTCATTGTTAGTATAGATTCAACAGAGGTTTCATTAGTCCAGGAAAGTTATCGGGACGATAAAACGCAACGACAAATTGTAAGTGAAAGTGAGAAACACTTTGGCTGTCTTGCTGTTTTCAATCAGTCAATTAATTTTCAATGGCATTCCGAGTGTTGCGGAGAGTCGAGAGTCGTATAATCAAGGAGAGTAAGAAGTGAGGCAGGGGACAGAAACGACAAGGAACGATATTTTCATTTGACCTCAGAATTACGACTCTGTGCAAAGCGCATTAGAAGGAATGTCTCTAGGAGTAGAGCCGTCGGTTCTGTACTACGAGCCAACTTACTTTGAGTTGTATGATGGTCGTCGCCGAGATATTATGGCCCTGCTCCTGAAGTCCCTAGAAGTAGGTCATCTACGGGTAAAAACAAAATCGCTACGAGAGAAAAGATAATGGGAGCGCATCGAATGGGACAAGTACTTAGGGAACCATAATGCACGGAGTGTCATATTTCTTTTTGTAATAATCTTTTTTACTGCTTACGGCCGCTCCATAACTCATGCCTAAAAATACCTAAGGACTGGAACTGGAAAATTTTTAAACATTACCAGAACTAATGAAAACAAATTACTAATGTAAAAAAAAAATTTTTTTTTTCAAAGTATACTAGATGCGTACCAAAAACGTCGTCGTACGGTCGAAAAAAAAATTGTGGTCAAAAAAGGTTAACCAATTAAAATGTTAAATGAAGATGGAATAAATCGTATCGTGGATGTAAACAAAAACACTGCAGTAGTTAGTTTTTTTTCTCGTCACGTGCAAAACCAATTTACCGTTGTCAATTACACGAAACATGTACGATTACGTGACAGGAATCAGTTTCTTTCCTTTGTTTTTGTTTATTCGTTCGTTTTTGAAAACAATGTGAGTATTGACTTTTTTTTCAAGGTCGAGGGATTGATCGCAAGGTAAGTTGTTCGAGGGTAGATAAGGGAGGGCGCTGCAGTTCTCTATTTTTCTACCTTATCAATTACGCGGGCTTCAAAAGCTCGACTGTACGACAGACGTTTTGGCTACGAACAAGGCGGGACAAATATAAAAAACGCTACACCGAAAGCATCGCACAACATTCTATCGTATCAACAACTTGAGAAACACCAAAACGAGCGTTGACTTTGTTGGGTTGCCTGAAGGCTAGTTACCTTCAACGCGACGATCTCCGCATAGCCAAGTGTCCCACCGCGAAGCGTCGTCACCGACCTCTTTAACCCCAATCCCTGTGTATTGACCCGTAGGCGCAAACAATTCAAAATTTTTTGAATTCGTTCTTGCTCAATGACAACCAATACGAATTATCTACTGGGCGGTGTGTAATCATTAGACTAAGAATCGTTAGAGGCTTCCGCCATCTTCTTGTCGTTGAAAGGAACGTGGAACGGGAAACTTTTTCACCGACAAAATGACTCTCCAGTAAGAAGAGAGCTTTCGACCAACAAACAAAACTTGTTTTGTGTATTTTCAAACTGCGAGAGTCGTTTTGTGTCGGAAATCGTTAGTGCCTGGGAAATTGCGGGGCAAAAAAGGATCTGGCCCATTTTTTGTTTTGTTATAGATACCTTCACGGCACTGAAGACGTCGAATCCGGGGCTTCCCAGTTCTCCCTTCTGTCCCTTCTCACCCTGTTGGCCCTGTAAAAAATAGTTCAAGTTAGTACAAGCTACAAATTGTACCACAATTTACTTAGCCCGAACCGAAAGCAAACAAGACCATTTCCTCTGTTTATCAAATTTGGTACACAACGATTGGGTGCCCTTGTTATTGTTGTGTGTAAACAAGGACGGTCATTGTCCTAAACAATGTCTTGCAAAATTTCTAACTTTAGGTAAACAAAGAATCCAATTCTAACTGAAACTCAATAATTTTTTATTTAGACATTGTTGACATTTTGAACGAATTTTCTGTCTGTTAGATTGTGCGTTGGTCGTTGGAAAAAGATAATGAGCAAATACTCATTTGCGAAGGACCGAGAACTTTGCCGAAGGTGATTGATAGTTCAAGTTCCAGTGATTGTCGCGAACTTTGTGCAATTACTCTTAGTCTGATTTGTTTCGCGAAACAAAAGAGAACGGTTGGAAGATAGATGGCGCTGCACCCCCAGGAGAGAAAAGTGGCTCCATTTTGAGGTCGCACGGTGCGAAAAGAAGGGCCGATTGTTGTCGGCTCATTGAAAGTGATTTTAATTTCCGTTCGAAGTTTCCTGCTGGCGGATCGTTGCAATCTACTTTGCGACAATTGTTCGTTTGATTAGGCGATTACGATCCCCTGATGTGTTAAGTAGAAAATGATGACAGTCGATACTGCGACTGTATCCTGTATTGGCGGAGTTCTAATAATCGTAAGCAGCGGAGACGACGGAGACCAATTTAAATGGCTCTAATGAAATCAGGCAAACGTTACGTGCCGACGCGCAATATCTATGGAAATGTAATCTTCAAAATCACTTTTATTCGAAAAACAATTATCATACGTTTTTAGCAACGATCTTCGAATCGTTGCCAAAAACCTAACCTTATCCTTATGATGGGCCATCGTCGCAAACCGTACATAAAACTCAATTTTGAAGTGTCCTTGTTAAAATTATTTATCATTGTCATTCTAAGAACACCAAGTTTCGTGGAATCATTTTTTCATGTTGCAACCAATAAGTGATGGATAACCACATTTTAATAAAATAAACAACATTTTGATCGAAATGGCGGATGTCTGGTTTTTACCGGAAGCCACACATATGTGTCCAAGGATCACTTCTGAAAATCTAATTGGTTCCATTATTAATTATACCCTAAAATTTTTCTCAGTACAGGTTACATGAAACGAAGGCAATTTTTTGATTGGCACATAACCTATATACAAGGCCGAAGGAAGCAAAATTCTGGGACCATCAAACGGTTAAATGTAGGTTAGGTCTAGTTGACCTAACCTTACCTTTGCTGTTGTTACTATATATCACTAAATCTACACTAGAAAAATAACTGTCTTATTGATGTCTCGTTATGAAATACTTTTAAACTTGGTAAGTGTCTCTTATATCAAAAAATTTTATTTTAAGACGCTATTTCTATTGTTTGAACAAAAGTATCTTGTAACAAAAAACTCGTCAGATAATAATAGATCTCGTGTGATTTAGGTGAGACCAGACCTGGAACATCTTACGGGTACTCAAAAATTTGTCGGGGCATCTTTAAACAAATTAAGCTACTTAAAAAGAAATCACTTGAATCCTCTTAACGCGTGTTATCGCTCTCAATTTGACTTGGTCTTTAATATTTTGCAGGCTCCTTTTTGCGGATGCAGATTGTTTTCGTCAGAACCGGATCTTTTAACTGCCCGAGATACGTAATGAAGAGATGCAGGAAGATGCCGCGCGGCTTTGCGGACCTCCGCCGGCAACGTGCAAGAATCCCGCTCCGCGAGCCGTCGGACAGATAAGATTCAAGCGGAATTCAGCCATTTGCTGAAGGATACATAAAATACATCTCTTCGTGACAAAAAAGAAAGAAAAACGACGGCGCAGGACTTTGCGAGGCACGTTCGCCCGAGATAAGACATCTGGCTGATACCGAGGGACGAAAACCAATCTACCTTTCGCTCTGGCGGGCACAATTTTTCGTATCCGAATAGAAAAGAGGGTCGCCTTTTGTCGCGCGAGCGTCCGATAATTCCGCACATTAGTTACCCGTTGGCAGATTGGCGCGATTCTTGCGCCCGTTCATCAGTCGCGCATTCTTTCAAGTTAATTGAAACATAGTGCCGGCGGTAAAATCGCCCCCTCCCACTCTTCTTTTCCATTTACCGTATTCAGCATTTCTAATTATTGCTCCTGCGGAATCTTATCCTCACGTGTTCGGCTTTTGATATTGGCAATTAACGAGTTGTCTTGAGTAGCAGCTTTCTGCTCACGCCAAACCTTATCAGTCCTAATATCGGCGGCCATATTTTCACTGAGTTATTATTTTTGATTCGCAACGCTTTTACACAGTCTCGTATAATACAACCGGGAATGAATTTCTAATATTTCACAAATTGTTTAATTAAAATCGTAGACGGGTGTTTGTGAATGTTAATTGGCAATTTAGCTCTCTTTTTGTGTGTCAAAGTTCAATAGCATGTGTAAACGGATGGTTTTGAAATTTTCATAAATGAACCAAAGTGTTTGAACCGGTGAGACTTCGAGGTCGCGATGATAAACGACCGTGCATTTGCGGCGCTTAAATAACAGTCCTCGGACGATTTTGAGTCTCTGGTTTCAGAACAAACGAAACAGTGCCTCTGGATCCCGCAATGTTCAATTAAATACGACGTAAATGCATCCGACTTTTCAGCGGGCTTTGGCTCAAAAGACAGTTTGTTTCCCAAAAGGCATCTATACATTGTTGGAAGACAGGCTAATCCTGCGTTCTGTGGTTTCGCCCCACTGTTTCTCACGTTTCTAAGAGCTTTGCGGACGAGATTCGGACCAAATGAAAGACGTAATTCTAAGGAGGAAATTCGGACTAAAATAATTCGAAAATGTTGTTTCAAAACTAGAATTCTAAAGTTCTCTCATAACAGATTTATCACTCTTTTGTTCCAAACATCTTTTTCTTTTCTGTTGACGTTTCCTTCTGTCATTAAACTTGACAATTTTCATAATCAAAATTTAATACCAATTTTGAATAGTAAAATCCTGAATTCATCTTGCTCAATGTACAATCCATATGATGTTCATAATTTGATTGTTAGTTAAAAGTCATTATCAGTCATTATGTGTGCACGTTTTTTATAGCTTTAGGATACTTAGGGTAAAAAGGTCATTTGAACGGCGAGATAGTCACAAATTAAGACCGGCTTAAACCGGGCTTTACGACCACGCGCGAGATCATCTCGGGGGTACAAATTGTGCGTGACGCTACATAGCACAAACACTCGTAAAAGCCCGAGATTCAGCTGACTCATCGCGCAAGATGTGCTCTCGTTATTTATCTTTTCGCGATCCACCGCTGGCCCCGTTTCCGACCTCCGTATTTTTTCATGTCCGCAAAAATAGTGCAATTAACGTTCGCGCTTCTGTACGATTCCTTTTCTTTTTTTCACAAACGAGTTCGCACGAAGTTATTCTGTTTTTTTTTCTCTTCTCTTCCTTCTTCATCGCGTGAATTTTCAGATCTGTTAATCCAACATTCTGTCGAAGTTGAGACCGATGTAACAAGCCGGACCAAAAGTTTACACTACAGATGTGCACCGAAAGTTCAACCGGATGACGTCACGAAATAATGAAATATTCCAACTTCTTTTTGCCCCCGTTCTTGGCCAATTTTTCATCCGAAACTTTTCTTTTATCTAAGAAACATTTATTAATAACTAAAAACAAAGAAAACTTGACGAACAACAAAACAAACAAAGTTGAATAGTTAAAAAAGTAAAAGTTGAAAGATGAAGAAAAAAATGTTTAATCATCGCGCTATTACAAGGTGATTGCAATTCCACGTAGGATGACGGGAGTTCGGTGTCATTTTTTCGTCAATTTTTCAACGAAAGAGATGGGGGGTGAAATGAAGAATTAAAGTGATATTTAGTTTGCGAAGCTAAAAGTTTGCGGAAGTTACAACGAGATTAAAAATGGTATTTTACTTTCAAATAAAGTTCGAGGAACTTAATTTTTGCGCCGGGACGCCCGGTCTGGCAAATACAGCTATCTCACGAGTACGTGTGAGAAAATATTGTGCAGCGACTTAACGCCTTGTTATGCACGTTTATGACGTTTTATAATCTTGCGCACCGTTCAAACTGCCGTGATGTTTACACGAAGCAAAGTAACTGGAGCATTACAATTATCACAGGGATTACATAACGATTATACGACTGCGCGTTCATAATTTTGAGAAGTTACGGTCGGGATGTTCAATTTTTTTTTTCATTAAGCTCATTCCATTTCGCGATGTTTCTAAAAATCGGTTTTATTTTAAGTCTCGGTGTAATAAACAATTTCTTTGACTGTGCCAACGAGTTGAGCGCATAAAGATCAAATTTTACATTGGAAATTTAATTTTCATAAACAAACTTTACTGTTATAACGTGCAGGATACAATTATTTAATTATTATTTATTGTTATGGAGATTTATTATGTCAGTCAAAAAAGATTCTTGAAGAATAATAAGACGAAAATAGTATTATTAATAATTAGCAATTGAAGAATGAAAAATATACGATTAAACATTGTCAGCCATTAAAAACCATTGTTTGACGTAACGTTAAAAACCGTAATTTTGCAAGGTAATTACAATACAAATGTTCTCTTTGAGCCATCAAAAGCTAAAGTTCTAACAAAGCAATGAAAAGTTATTGTACTTTTAAACTGCGGTTTTGTTGCGAATTTTTCGTTTCAGATTTTGCTGTTCAATTTCGTTACGCCGGTTGAAACGAAAAGCTTATTTATTATTTAATTAAAGTTAAGAACTCGTTTTCATTTTCAAATCAGACAACCATGAGCATTTGAATTTGAATTTTCGACTTTTATACTTTTAATCATACATTAAAATAATATTTTCAACTGTTAATTTTATAGTTTTCATTGAACGTTTGAAACTTTCACAGACTTGTTGGTATAACTAGGAGAAATTGTTTAAACCTTTTTTTTTTTAAATAACGATTTGAGAAATTGTTTATCACAGCACTTATTATTGTAAAAAATTGAGTGGACTGATTTCATTATTTGAACCTGAATCTTGTAACGTTTGGCGTATATTGATTGACACAACTAAAACATATCGCGCAAAAGTTCATGATTTTATATTTGGCTGTCAGTTCGAGTTCACCAAGAGCAAAAAATTTCATTCGTTACTCGTTTCGACAAGCAGGTCGAATTTTAGCTTTGAAAAAAATTGAAATAATATCGAGGTCGAAGTTTATAATGAAACAAAAGTTTGTTCACGAATTTTCCGATGGAAAATTTTATCGCAAACTGTCGCGGCCAGGAGTGATGAAAACTTTATTAGCGATATGTCGAGCGCATATCGCTAATAAAATTTTTACGACCAAAGTTTACAAAAATACAAACAAAAAAGACCCTCGCGGAAATTTGATCCTCGTAAGAAAAATTCTATAAATTGATTTTTCATTATCATACATTTTTATCAACGTGTGCAATTAAATATTTCTGTTTCGACCATGTTTATTATTTAATGTTAGTAAGTTATAAATTGAAAACTTTTCGTTTATTATCGATTATTTTTCAATTTCAATAATTTATTGAAACGGGTTCGACGGAGCAGCGGTTAGAGAGCCAAATTACCAGTTTAGGGTCGAGTGTTCAAATCTCTGTGACCATTGAGATTTTTTTCTCGCAAACTCTTAATTTACAGTATTTATTTCTTCAATAATGAATTTCAAAATTAAAATTTGGATTTAAAAAATGGTTATAATGTGGAAATCTTATCTTGGCCTTATCTGGAATGCCACAAATGAGGCCTCGTCGAGTGCCTTATCAGAACGGTTCAGATTTCCTGGTCAGGGTCGTAATTTAATCCCCATCAAAATTTTAACAAACATAACAAAACGAAACAAAAAATACAACATGACAACAACAATACTGAATCCTTCATAATTACTTCTCGCGTCAAGTAATTCCGACAATTATGCGCTCCAATGACGGGCGAAGAAATTTTCGAACGCGTAAACTTGATTATACGAAAAGTTGGCGTTTGTCAGAACTTGGTCTTAACTTCGTAGCATACGCATTGCCACAATAAAGTGCTCCATCTAAGTCGCGGTGTGTGAAACGAACCACTCCATTCTGCAGTTTTTCTTCCTTCAAATGTGCCACGACAAGTTTGTTCAACTTTATATATTATGAGCAAAGAGCATCCGCCTTCCAATCGGTTGCGATCGAACGCCGCGGAAATAATGTCTGATCGTTGCGGAAGTCATTCCACGTCCAATCAAATCGCTTAATTATGGTCTTGTTTTTGTGCTTTCGGCCCACCGAGCACAATTCCAACTTACAGGTTCGCCTTTGGGCCCGTCCAGTCCGATGGGTCCCTGTAAAAATATCAACACTTTTTAGTACCCTCTTTATTATAAGGCAGGTCGATAGAAAAGCTCATCAAAATTTACTGTGATCATTGTAAACCGCGGACCATAACCTCAAAATGCAACTTTTTCACATGAATTATAGAAAACTTTGTTATCGACAGAACATTTTTTACTGAATTCCGACTACATTTTATTATGATCATTGTAATTTATTATATGTAGCTTTATCGTCCGAGCTTTGCTGAGAATCATAGTAAAATATGCTGGCGTTTTTCTATCCGTGTACACGAGAATCTCAAAAATTAATCTTTTCGTGTTTAAGATCAAAAAGTAAGAATTTAAAGGTGAAAATATTTATTTTGAATGAAATGATTCTTCTGACTGTACCGCTAGAACTACCGTGAAAACGATCGGAGAAATGAAGAAAATTGATGATCCCGGATAAATGCGAGAAAATAATTCATCCTCGTATATGAATTAATTTTTCACTTTTTCCTTAGTCGGGTTGTAGAAACAGCAACGCTTAATTTATAATAAAAAGATGCGGCATGGGAAGGTACTGCGATTGTTTCGAGATGCAAATGTAGCAGTGTTGCTTTTTGTTACGACGTTACCGCAGATGCAAAACCGCAACTGAAATTCCTCAAGCACACACAATGAATTTAGATTCCCTCGCAGTTTTTTTTGTTATCCTAATGGTATTGTGATTAAAATCATCTTTGATAAATATTAATTGCGATCGTTATTTTTTCTCAACATTTCTTCAATCACAATTATATTCTTAAACAAAAAGTAATTATAGAAAATATCATATTTCTTAACAGTGAAAAAAAAAAATAAAATGTTAGCAAATTTATTCTTTCAAAAACAAGAGAATGCAAAGAAAATGTTGCTTTGAAACTTTATTATTGAAAACGCTGAAGTTTATGCTGAAAATAAAGTAGTACAAGAATGGTCATTTTTGTGAGTGTTTTGCCATTCACGTACAGTTGAGGAGTTGTAAGTGGCGTTGCTGTTTCCCCCTTTGCATGAACAGAATTGACGTAAATACGTGACAATGATGAATGAAACTTTGGATGCTTTTCACAATTGACTACGACACACAACTATGAGTCAAAAATTAGTCGACTGTTAGTACACTCTACTCAGCTATCGCCATCCTTGTCTTTCGTTATCTCTTGTCTTTGTTTGACTACTGGTGTTTCAAGTTGTATGTGTTAGTTTAGCAATGTACACGATTCAGAAACGCAAAGTTTTCGATAACTTTACAACCGGAAAGATAAAACAAATACAAAAATTCAAATATTAGCGCAGAGAAAAGATTTCACATTTCCGGTCAGATTTAAAAGAATTAATTAGAAATGAAGAAAAAAAATTCATAAAATCACAAAAAAAATTTTTTTTTTTTCAACTCTTTAAAAATCATAACTCCTTTAAACGTAGAAAATATTATCAACAAAATGAACATGTAATATTATTTTGTATAATAAAAATTGCATCTGAAATGAAGGGAACTGTCAGATCAGTATGGTTTATTGGGGGCGGTTGAAAACTGATTCGTTGTGAGAGGTAGGCTTTGATGAAACTATTTAAACTCCGTTTTGCGACAAGCGCAGCGAGCTCGACTTGTCACGAAAGATAGCGTCCGTTTGTTGTTCGAATTACGCGTCGAAGTGAGTGCCACTGGGAGGCAAATAAACGAGGGTCTTGTGAAGTCACTCCAGTCGACTTATCTGCCGGCTCCCTTTTCGTTCATCAGCGCGCGCCGTTTGTTATGACAGTTTAACATAGTTTCGCGAAACTTGTCGGCGCGAAGCGATAACATTATTGAATCAGGACGCGGAGTGATCTTTCGGGGCACCCCCGTCCTCTCTTTTCGCGCGGATATTTAAACTTGACGTAATTAACCGAAATATTATGAAGACCTTATGAATTGTATTCGAGTTGCCGGGCGTTCGAACTTTGTAATTAATAGTCATTAGATTAAGAGCGAAACTTCGAGGCAAATTGCTCCGCGGCGGATTTCGCTTCCAATTTTCATTCTAGTGGCAAAATGAAGGGCACCGGATTCAAGTGGACTGCGAACAATGTCCTTATTCGGAAACGCATTAATGTGATAATTCCGATTTCATGTCTTATGTCAAATCCATTAATTCCTTGACCATGTAAATACAATTATAAACAATATTGCATAGTTCATATAGTTTTATATATAAAGTTATATTATTATTATTGATTTTATAAAGTCATATAAAATTATAGAATCAATCGGGGTAATTGTGAAGTTGTTTTTCAACTTTATGTAATATTTGTAAATAATACTATTTTGGTCTGCATTTTTTAAGAAGTTAATCGAACCTACTGAAATGAAAAAATGCGAAAATAAAAATTAGTTTCATAACCTACCTAATTTTTTTATATAAGACATTTTTTGTATTGTGTTAATAACAATTAGTCTGTCACAAATTACCCCGATGTCACAATAACCCCAGCTGACCCTAATTAAACTGATTTTATGAAATGTTTGTGTATTTAAAGTATAACTTTTAATTTTCATTTTTTTCTCTTCCGTGGACGCGCAAATTTGCACTCGAAAAATGCGTTGGCCAAATAACTCATGTTTAATTCACATATGTCGTTAATAGCCGTGTCTGCGCGAAATAAATTTTCGAAATTAAAATTGCCGCCCTTTTATCGGACAGTTAATTTCGCATTAAAAAGGCGGTACGCGCGAGCGCGTCCTGTGATTTATATTTTTATGCAAAAGCCCGTGCTGGACACAGGACCGACACAAAAAAATAACCCCCTCGGCCGATGGGCAATTGTTGGATGTAATAACTTTTGTTTGTTCGAGTTAATTCGGCCAATCACGATAATTGCAATAATCGCCCATCGGAACCACAATTATCGCAGCTGCAAATTGTTTTGGTCACACGGACAGCGGGAATTCGCGTCGACGTGTATTGCATTCGATGAGTTCCATCGAACTGAAAATATATAACAGGTTATAAGTTCACTATATGATTTGTGTTTATTACTAATCGCTAATAAATTTTCATTTTCATGATGGGATTTCGAAATTTGCTCCAATCAACTGGTTACGAAAGTTTACATCATGATTCATTTTGATTTCCAAATCACTGTCAAAGGTAAATAGATAATTCAACAGTTGAAATTATAATATCAACTTACAATTTTAATTTTGAAAACTTTTGATAAAAAAAAAATGCTCGATTCGAAAAGAAATGTTTTTGTTTGATGAAAAATCCTTTTCGATTGTCAACAATTGTTTTTGAGCTTTTGTGTTTATCCTTGATGGTTCCTGCCATGAGCGCAGAAATGGTAATGATGTGCCGGGCTTTGTATTGGTTCCTTCCATTTGGAATTCGTTTCTCGCTTGTAAAGAGATTAATCTTCCCCCGAGCAGATGCGGATGCAAACAACGCGCTGTCGATTCTCTATCGCGCTCTGCGGAATCGAACCTAACTTTAATTTCGTTCTGTGAGTAACGGTAAATAGATTATGTAAAAGCTGGAGCTCAGTGTAGTTTACGGCGCTATTGTGTTGTGCTTTTCGACGAAAGCGACACGTAGAGACTGAAGCCACGCACAACCCCCAACCTGCCCCTAAAGTCTGTCAGGCCTTTGTGTTGCCTTCGGGCTTCGTCGCAAATTCGAATGCGAATTAAATGTAAATGCGAAATGACGTTATGCCAAATTTCGTCCGATTGTCCGCTCACGATAAAGCTCATTTTTGTCTCAATTTTTTACATCTAAAAAAAAAATACTTTTTGTCTTCAATTAAAAGTTCAAATTTTGAAAGTGTGAAAATGTAAAATTCTTCTGTCTTGCGATTTTGTAATTTTGCAGGGATTAAATTATTGCAGAAACTTTTTTTTCTTTCCAACAATTTTTTAACGTTGAATTTTGTTTTCTGAGTTGAAGTTCTTTTTGCGTGTCGTGGTACAGATTTTAATAAAAAAAAAAAAATAATAAAAAAAAAAAAAAAATAGAGGGGGTGTGAAAAATGAAAAGAAAAGTGAAAGAGACAAAAGAACAAATGGAAATAAAAAATAATAATACCGGAAAACCGTTCTTGCCCGGTGCCCCGGCCGTACCCTGGAAGAAGGGGTATAACAAAATTAAAACTCGTTAATGAAAATAAAAAGCTCATGCTGATTCGGTTAGTTTTGGCTCTGTGCAAAGTGCATTATCATTAGGTGCTCTACTTAAAAAAACTAGATTAGTATGCATGCGGACACAATGTTCAAACTAAAATAAAAACCCGATGCAAATCATTGAGAGACGTCGACAAAAATAATACAAATCCTCCGACCGAAAAAAAATCATCAATTAGAATAGAAAAATCACTCCGGAGTCGAAAGTTCTTGAAACAGAGCGATGAGAGGCGAAAAAAAAATTATAAGAATATAAAAGTACTGTAATTTCGTTTGTTTTAAGACGAGACCGAAGGAGAATGTAAATTAGCGAAAATGTTGAATATGACTTGCGAAACTGCGGGGGTAAGGGAGGTCTTAAGTTTGACCCAATTGTTTGTTCATTGAAACGCTAATTTCCACGAGCGATAATTGGAAAAACAAACTGGTGAAATAGGCCTCGTATTTTTTTTCCGATCCACTCGTGCCGCTATAAAATGTAAAAAAATTTTTTTCCTTTTTCCTGCAGTGGCGTTAAAAAGCGAATCCCCTCGGACCCGACTATTAAACGCCGCTGAATAAACATCCACGTTTGCACTGTTTTAATTTCAGATTTGACTAACGTATTTTCGCGTCCCCATTTCGCGAATATTCAACATTTCATTTACATTTCATCATTTCGGATTTTTTTTCTTTATCTCTTGTATCTGGCTTCTTAACGTCCGCCAAGGATTATAGCAAGAGTGCGCTTGTGCTCACCGGTGCACCTGGCTCTCCACTGTCTCCTTTTTTTCCTTTCTTCCCTCTCTTTCCAGGAGGTCCTGGAGGTCCTGAAACACGTCAAAAACATCCACATTATCACAGTGTATTATATACACGTTACAATGTATTTTTAGACAAAAAATAGCAAACAAATTTTCTTATTTTTCTATTTCGATATATCGAAGTTCGATCGATATATCGATCGATAAAAACAGAAATCGATATATCTCGATAAATCTAAATAAATTTTCGATTGACGCAAATCGATATGTATCGATATTAAATACCCAATTAGTATAAATCGATATATCGAAATATGATTAATATATCGATATTTCAAAATTTGTATTTAATGTAATTTAATAAATTTCGATGTACGAATTCTCAGTCTATTAAATTCGATATATCGAGACATCGAGACTTTTATAATTTCACATTCAATTTTCATTTAAATTGTTTAGTATCATTATAATTGTGGTTATTCTTGAAAATATAATAGTACTGTTAAAAATCAATCGCTGTGCTTGTGTTAATTATAAAATACAATCATACGATTATAATTAACAGCGAATTTCTCATTACACTAATTCCGTAGTGATCAAGTTCCATTAGAAACGATGAATACTATACGTATCGATCTGCAAATTCCTGTATAATTCAACTTGTTGAGAGGAAAATTAATAAGACTTCATTTCGTACCTAAGATGATTGTTATAATGCGATATAGTTAAGACGATATCAGCCTTTTGTGTGCCTGTGAATCGTGAAAACCAGTTGTTCTTTTAATTATAGTTAATGGTATTATTGGAATTAAACGATGATACGAAATATAAAAGGGAAGTGACGGCGGAACAAAAAGGAAATGGAAATTTTATATTCTTGGAACTTCGCTCTTTGTGACGTACGAAAGAAATATTAATCGAACTTAATAAATTTTTAATGAAACTGCACAATTAAACTGCAAAATTGAATTAACCTCTGTTCATTTTCAATCATAATTATATTTTTTATTAGTTAATAAAAATTGCATGAGACGTAAGTCACGAAATATCAAATTGAGTTTAGCAAGAAGACGCACGATTACAAGTACCATGTTTTAATAATAAAATAAATTGGATGACTAAAGATGATGGCAGTTTGATAAACCAATCAGATATTGATATTTTGAGAATACCTCTTTTGGCATTTGTGGAAATGAGATTTTCATTCAGATTCACGCTATCGTGCCGCTGAATCGATAGAGACAAAGATGACAGCATGCTTGGAGTGTAGTTTTTTTTTGTAGCGGAACATATTGTTCAGGTTTATTATTAGCGGCATCGGCGAACCTTTGATAAAACAACTTAGATTCGGGTCATAGACAATGCAAGTCAATGACACGGCGCTGAAGAGTTGCAGCGTTTTGTCAATCTCGGTGTTTGTCACAAAAAATATCATCAAAAGACACGTCAAACTGAATTTCATTAAACTTTTTTTTTTCCTGTCTGAAACAAAATTAAAATAAAAAATCACGACTGTCAAATGTAACGTCAAAAAAGTGAATCAATTTCGTATCAAATTTTTTTCCATCTTAATAAATTTGTTACTAATACCATTAAGAAATGCACGAAAAAATTGAGAGATTGACAATAAATATTTGAAAATTGTTTTTTGTTTTAGCTGTATATTGGGGACATTCATCAAAACAAAAAGTGTGGACAGCTTTGGAGCCGTGGCAAATATGCGTTGAGCGAAACAAAGATTTCCATCAATTTAATTGCGGAGACTGGAATTCACAAGTAATCTCGACGCGTAATAAATGAGATTAATTAATTGCATTGTGTAGCTTGCAATGTAATGCGAACCGATATGCTTACACTCTCATTTATTATGCGCATAAAATAATCATAATTTCGGTGCTAGGAATATTCGGGAACAGCTTCTGATGCTTTAGATAGATGCGCCAAAATTAACTGCAAAATATGAGTTTTATGATACAACAATAATAATAAAGAGAACATTTTGCATAGCCCTTCAAATTGATACGAATCGCATTTTGAAATGAAATTGTTACATTTTATTGGGCAAAGTTTTTCATCCGAAAGTTTTGGAATGAAAGTGGAAAATATAAAAAAAGAAACACCTGTAATAAAAATTGAATAAGGATCCATCGTCGGTTCTGCATTTTAATTTGCATTCCCGACGAAAACTTGGCTTCCTGTATCGAAATGTCATTTTGCGACAAAACTTTAGCACGGAAAATTTGACATTGTTTCCCGGAAACTTTTATTAAAGTCTGAACTTCGCGCTCATCGATTTCAAAATCCAATTTCTTATTTGAACTTTAGCTGAGCGTTCAAACTCAATTTTCGATGGGAAACATTTTTTCCGCCAGCCGCCGTGTACTTCGTCACATTTAATTACTTCATTCAAGCGGCCCTCTGACAAACAAGCCGCGCGATTCCGATAAATCAAGCATTTCATTAGACAATGCTCAGAATTTTCCGCCCGAGATATCACCGAGCTTTTTTTTTAACGTCGTGCACACACGGGTAGCGCGATCGTTTTAGGGATCGCACGTCGCGTTTAGCGAGAGATGTAATGCGTTAATTTCAGCGGTGCGACGGCAATCGATGATAATGCAACGGCGTTAATTTGAATACAAAATCAGTTATCTCGTCGGAAATCGATCATTAAAACTGTTCTAGTGAAAATAAAAGTCTCATTCGGTCTCAAACATTTTTTCTCTCAAACAAAATCAAAAATTGTATTTGACTTTAAAAAAATTTGATTATTTTTTTTTAATTGAACAAGAAATTGTAAATATTTGAAAACGAAAATGTTGAAGAATTTTTCTGATTACTTTTTGTCACAACTCTTTTTGTAATTTGTTTCAGCTAAAGGCGAGAGAAATAAATTTCATCCTGTTTTTCACATTTTACAAACTGAATTATAAATATTCTGTTGCTAACAATTTGTAAATATTGTAAAAAGTATGATTTAATTTTGTGAATTTTTCTAACATGAAAATTTGATTGCGCTAACGAGATTTCGTTGGATGATAAAAAAAGAAAAGTAAAACAAAATCTGGGTTGAAACAATCAAAAAATGGACGTCAAATTTGTGAACTCGTGCAAAGTCTTATCAGGTTGCAGATCTAATCGACTGAAAGAACAAAAAGTATTCAAAGATTGAATTGATAAATTGGTGTAAAAAATGTGGTAAAACCTGTCGTATGACTGCACGCATGCACGCTAACCTAATTAAATGCTTAATGAACTATAATTAAATGTATAACATAATGTGAATAACGGGAGTTCGAATTTACATGAACGCGACAACGGTGTGTAATTTGTGTAATAGGCGAAATTGAAATGTTGAGCAAACAAAAAAGTGACAAAATTAATAAAGGTCGGGTACGGGTCGTGTAACGCAATTTAATTAGCTCGCGGAAAGCGGCTCGTTAGCGCCGAGTGACATCCGACTTCCTTAATCATCCTCGACGGTGAAAATCCGCGGCTTTTATGAAAAACCATCTCTGACCTCAATAGATTCAAATATCCTGCAGGATATTAAAGTTATTATGTATTGTCATATTAAAAGATTTTTCCTTGCTGCTATGGATGATATGGACGAGCCATCGAAAATTAAAGTCCGGATAAAATGTTGGAATACAATTTGAAAAAAAAAAAAAAATGATTACATTTTTATTAAAATGTATTGGCGGCAAGATTCTGAATTCGATGATGGTATTTAGCGAGGTTCTTGCTAATCAGCTTTAGAACCGCCTTACTTGAACGGAAACAGAAAAGGAAACACTTCGCGAAATTGCAAAACGAGAATCCGAGGTTTATGAATATGGAAGCGTGGAAACCTGTGAATGCAATTGGACAGAAATATTTGCGCGATGACTATCTTGAATTCCAATATTTTATATTATTCAGTAGCTCTTCACAGACCGACAATTTTTTTTTAAATATTAGTTTTTTTTTTTCATAAAAATGTCATAAATAGAACTGCCTAATCAGTTTTCTTGAAAAAATTCAAATTTATAATAAAAAGTTCCCAAAGATGACATTTTTTAAATAAAACTTATAATGATACTGATAGCTCGAGGCATGTGGGACTGTTAACTAAAACCGGAGAACCCGAGTTCAAATCCTAACAGAATTTTATTTTTTTTTTATCAGATACAATTGACAAGATTTAAAATAAAAATAATAAAAATAAAGACGATAAAAACAAACAATAAATAAACAAATCGACGTTTAGTAATCCAGAAAATCGATTGTGTAAAAAATATTAAGATTATCTGAATAATTTTCAAACCATATCTCCAAGTAGAAAAAAATGTAAAAAATCCTTTATTTGCAGAAAAATCGAGAAAATTCGGTGTTTCAAATATAATACGAATTTTTGCCCGACGGGAAACTGCTTGTATTACATTAGATAAGAGTTTTTCGCCTGGAGCTCGATTTCAAATTAGGGGTTCTTAAAACAAGTCTGTGTAGTGACATGAAATCGTTATAACGCAATTTCGCGTGTATCCCTAGCAGAAGATTTGTTCAACGAGATATCTCCGGATGAGAATGGAAACATACTCTTTGAAGAAGACTAAAAAAAATTGCACAAAAAGAACCATGTTAAAATGAACGTTATTATAATTTTTTATAATTAAATTCCAGCAATAATTGTAACAAGAACGAGCTTGGTGATTGTTCACATTTTCCATCAACGAAAAACATTGTTCATCGTTAAATTTATATTCCCCGCTATTTATTTTTGTCTTCGGATTTTAGCGGGGAGTTTCGTTTAAATTATTTTTCATTTTGTGACTATAAAACACTGGGGACGACACCTTTGAGCACACATTCATCTCGCAGTGGCTTCGTTACAATTAAAACATGTAAATGAACCAGCCCGCGTCCAATTACAGAAATTGCCTTTGTGGGGCGCGTCATATCCGCGCCGGCATTATTTAGAGCTTCGACGCTAAAAGATGCGAGTTGTCTTTTCGGGCCCCTCGTCGGTTCGAAAACAGCCGAGCTGAGAGCGCGCTGAAATCGAGCATGTGTTTGGCCGCGGGGCTAAAAGGGCCAACGTGGACGAGTTTCCTCGATTGCTTCGCGGTCGAATGACATCGGGTAAGCGAGCGCACATACATCAAAGCTCCGCGGCATTAAGCAACGAAACCACTTCTTCCGGCTCGGAAGTGTCTTTACGCCAACAAAATTGCTCCCCTCGTGCTTTTCTTACTCATCTTTTACTTCAATTACACTCTTTTTGCCGATGGCAAGGCCGCGCTCCGCCGTCAGGCGCTTTTCGATCATCCCAGAATGTAAAAGTACTCCACTCAGCATTTTTCTCGTGTTTCCAAAATAGTTCAAATACTCCTGGCCTTTTTCAATCTTTCATTCTCATTTTCCGCTTGTCATTGCATATTTTTGTATGATTGTCAAATTGATAATGTTACCTTTTAAAATTCTGTTATTTCATACAAATAAAAAGTTTTATATCGTTTTTTTTGTTCTAGGTTGAATTTCATCATAAATTTTTTGGAGATCACAATTTAAAAAAAAATAAAGAAATAAAAAAATAAAAAAGAAATAAATAAAAGGTAGGATTTGAACTCGGGCCCCTTATAAGCAATTGGGCATTATGCAACCCCTGAGCCATATCAGTCAAATGTTAATTTTCTAAACCGTTGTAGTTTGTCAACATCTTATCACACTTTTCGATATTTTAACGATGACAAAACATTTGGAAGGAGAGTTACAGAGAGTCGAATCAGATAAAATTGATGTTGTGGTAATCTTTTTCGATCCAATACAAAAAAAAAACATTTTCTCTCCTCGATGGAAAAAATTGAACGAAAATGTGTTATCGTTTATCCGAAGTTGCACACTCCCAGAAATTTTTCGATAGTGTTTTCGAGCGCTCTTTATTGTGTGGGCTTGTAAAAGTGTGTTTACGTAGGAGAAAAATGCATCGAAAAGTGTTGCTGGCATAATCTACAGGATTGCATCGTCATTCAATCAACAATGTTTATACCGTTTGGACTGTTACAGGATTATAAAGAATCTCACCCATAAAAAAAAATACAATCGGATACAATAATTTATCAATGAGCAATAAAAATTTTTTTAATGAATAAACTTAATAAATAATTATGACATTTTTGACATAACAAAAAATATTGATCAATCATAATACATTCAATTTTGAAAGGAATAATAATTTGAAAAAATAAATCTCAGTGAGACTTTCTCGGAGATGAAAAAAAAAAAAATTCCAAAAACTTTCCTAACATGGTATTGAAAAAAAAAAAAAATCATCAAACTTCAATGAAACGTTAAAAATTCACTCATCCGTTCGGTCACTTAAGAAACAAAGCATGTTAAATTCAATTCTAATGCAAATGTTTCATTTCAGACGACACCTCTTTCACGTGAATCGATTCTCAATCAACGATGGAATGCATCTAAGCCTTTGTTCTCTTCTCCTGCTGCTGCATGAAATATTGACTTCGGTGGTATATCAAGATAATATTTTATTGGGAGCTCTTTTACGACGTCCTGAGATTCGATACGTTATCACTGATTACACTGATTTGAATTCAAAAAACGCTTCTCATTCACCAATTGTTTTACGTACCGTTTTACGATTTCGTTCGACGTCAGATTAACATACCCAGCAAACTGTCTCCGAAAACAGCCGTGGAACACAATGTCCAATTCATTTATTTGCTCGGCCTTTATAATTAAAACCTATAATCGTCCTCTGAATCACCGAACGGCAGTCGAGGAATTTCGCTTGTCAATTGACTATGAAGGGTGTTGGCTGTTGCATAATGAGTTTCGAGTGAACCTGTGCACCCCACTATACATTGTTTGAGACAGCTTTCCATTCAAACAAATACGTGACAGATGTGGCACACATATACGGAAACATATGTTTATATATTGGAACATATATGTTTATATATGGGAAAAATATTTTTATATATGAAAACATCTATGTTCATATATAGGAATATATATGTTTATATATGGAAAAATATATTTTTATATATGGGAAAATATATTTTTATATATGAAAACATGTATGATTATATATGGAAATATATATGTTTATATTTGGAAAAACATATTTTTATATATCAGAAAATATATTTCTATATATGAAAACATATATTTATGTATTGGGAAATATATTTTTATATATGGGAACAAGTATGATTATATATGGGAATATACATGTGACACATATGATTATATATGCAAACGTATATGTGGGTTTTTATCTGGGCTACCGTTTTAGATTTTCACAAACGATAAAATTTGCTGACGATATTGCAACGGCAACGCGGAGACAAAAATACACTCAGCCAAGTCGGAAGAGTTAATGTTCAGTTTAATGAAAATGTAGAGCTGTGCGAGAACGGTCGTTTTTACCACCGACCACTTATGAGAGCGGACACACAAATGGCCAAATGGTGTGTTACAATCGGAGAGAGAGGTCCGGGGCTGTAATTATAAATCGATATCCGTCTAAGTAAATGTTATCCGTTCCGCGCTGGGACGACAACTTCTTTTATCACCCTTTCCGGCAATTCGATTTTGCTGGCCGAGAGAGAGTTTATTTGGCAGTTTTTGCTTTGTAGTGAAATCTCATTTCGCTGGTCATTGACAATGTTGCCAACGCGAATAATGAAAAATTGTAATTTTTGTATCGAAAGCATAAAACTCGGATTCAATTTCTTTTGATGGGAAAAGAGGTTTCAGAGGAGAGTGGACTTTTAATTACGGCCTTTTAGAATCAAATAAATTAGTTATCTTTCGTTATTTTGCTGATTTACACCTTGTATATCACGTTTTTCTACACGTCTCTGTATTTTTTTAGCTCAACTAAAGTCAACTCTGAAATTCCAGAATATGAAAAGGGTCAAGATGAGACATTATAAATCTTGACACTTTTTTTTGAACGAATTGGCGGAGAAGAAATTTTTGTCAAAAAAAGTAACCCGATAAATGATGTTAACCCAAGAAACGTCGATCGATAAAATGTCCAAATCATTCCGTTCGTCGGGCACAATTTTTCTCAATACAAAAGCTTATTAATCCGCCGGCATGAATCATCCCCGCACCGCTTGATTTTCTGCAATGATTAATAATTAAAATCTGCGTTGCACGGTCTGAAAAACGGCCCCATTGTTCCGAAACTCGGTCCAAAAACTTTGATAAATCGTCTTTATCTCCGCGGCGAACTTTTGACGTGCATTCACAAAACTTCGATTTCTTAATTAATAATCATTTTAATTACGACAGAGTAACGAACGAATCAAAAAACTTTCAAGATCGATGAATCATCGCGCGACTCCGAAAGTTGTTTCTGCATTCCGGGAACGAAATTGATCTATTGAGTCCCGTCGTAACTCTTTTGTGAGCGGCCCGTCATAAATAAGCCGATCCGGTTATGAAATTCTTGGGCGCGCGAGAATTAAAATGATCAAACCTGTCCAAACATTTGCGCTCCCCCCGTCGCGTTGACGTCGACGTGAGAGGGGGGCTCCCTGTTTTACACTTTAGTTGAAAGGAAAAAAAAACCGGATTCGTCGCCCGTGGAAAGTGCAGCCGCGGAGAAAGTAAATAGACCGTGCAGCACCGAAATTCGTATGCTTATGGGCCATCGGGACATCATCGAGCACTTTCGATCGAGTCCGGGGCAGACACAAAGTTTAACCAATGTGGCTGACCGAACAACTTTCGTGTAGCGCGCTGCTAGGTAGTGGTAAAAGCGATTTTGGTCAGCCATCGGGAACTACATTATCCTCTTTCGGATCAAAACAACTGCCGGGCGCTCGGCAAACTTCGCCGTCCAGCTTACTTTTTTTTACGCTCGCTCATCCATTCGTTTTCATTCGATTCGAGTTCAAGTGGGTCCATTCCCCGCGAACATCATCGCCGATTTTACCGAGATAACATCCGTCGACCTCGATCCCACCTAGGATTATATGATAAAATCTTTCAATTAAAATGAAATTAAACAAAAGAACACGTGAACAATCTTTGCCCCTCGGCTTCGTTCTTTTTTCTCTATTACAAATCATTGAAGATAATCCACTGTAAAAAATCTCTCCCTTGACAGATGTCTGAAATTAAGTCCTATTATTTCTGAATGGTTTTTCTTCTTACAGAAATGTAGCCATTTTTTCATTACTTTTTCGATAATCTCAGAGGTTAATTGTCTAATTTTGTTCTAATCTTATTCAAAATGAAATTGTAAGACTTAATTTCAGATTTTCTTTCGTAGTTAAATCTGGATCCATATTTTTAATTTTCTTTCTCGTTAAGATTTTTTTTTCGTTGAAGAATAATAAATTGTTATGATATAAAGTCCGGTGCATCATTTTCCGTCTCCCCTCTTTCGTTCTCCATAAATAACTCCGGGTATTTCGTATTCTCCGTGTTTTTGGGCGTTAAATCTAGCGCTCTTTGTTTTTTATACGAAAAATTCCCGATGGGATCCATTTGTCCGAATGTCCGACACAGCCGCCACTTTATATTCCTTCAAAGCGCCAAATTTCTGCACGCCTTTGAAACATCGCGAGTGCACTCGCATGCGAAAAAGAGTGCCCTGTTATTGGTTCGTTCTACAAACGTAAGATCAGAGAAAGAATTCTGGGACATCTGTTTTCGTCGTGTCTTTCAATGCATTTTCCACACCCCCCCTTTTTTTTTCTCCTTCCGAGTGGTGTGCAACGGTGTAAGAAATAAAAACAGTACGAAATAAACAATTCTAAATGTCTTCGAGTGCCACAGACCGTGTGGTTAATGACCCGGCGGTTGATTTGAATAGTGATTAATGACTCGGACGTGCGTTCCACCATAATGCAGTGGATTCGCACTCCGAGAAACTAACCTGACGATAGCACGTACGGTCGATCTAGATAGAATGAAGAATTTTTTTTTTTTTTTACAAAAAAGGTGTTTCTCGATTATTTTTATCTCGGTTTCATTTGTTGCTTGGTGGAATGATTCGGAAGTCATCGATCAGCACTAAAAAAGAAATATTTTTCTTATTTTTTTTAACTTTTAATTTTTTTTTTTTGAAATTGAGAAAATTCGGTTTCACAATTGTTTTGCAGTGACAAGTAGGGAAGTTGAATTTTGGAACTGATTTGAAAATGATCATAACTGGTTGGGGCAAAAGCATCGATGACCCTAAACTTCGCAGGTTTGAGGCGAAAGTGAATTACTGCAATCTTCAGAACTATGCTCGCGGAACGATAAATGTGCTCTTAGACACAGGCCGAATCTACCACTAGTTGAGCGTGCAATAATGGTACGCTCAAGATATACACGCAGTTAACAAGCTTTTTGCAACAAGTGCAAAGTGTTTTGTTAAAATAAATTTCGCCCCGCGGAACTGTCTAAATCGCGGTTAATGTTCCAACTAATTTGCCCGAACAAAAAGATTCGCCGGCGACGATAACACCGGGGACATATTTTCTTCGTCGGATTTTCAGACGAATGAGTCATCTTATAGCGTACACCGCGCGACATATTTTCATCCCCTTTTATTTTTCGCGAGATTTTTTAACCGCGAAGACAAACGAGGAACCGGCAATTGTTTCGGTGCCGCAAGAAGTTTCTTTTTAAACTTTGAACCACGAACTTATAAATAGTGGCAGCTTGCTCCGAGTAAAAATTGAGTCATTTAATATATTTGTTACATTTAATAACAATTATTTTAATTTTTATTGGTTTTAAGGGAACAAATAATAAAACTTGATTCAATTTTTACTGAATTTATATTTGTTAGTTTGACTCGATACAGATTAATTTTTGCTTAGTAAAAGTTTAGTATTCCAACAATATAATTTATTTATTTGTTTATTTATTCAACAATTATAGGCAGCAGTACAAATAGTAAAAATATAATCATATAATCAATCAACGGTGGTATCTATACAATCAATATAATCGAAAAGAATCAATATAATCAAAGAGAAGATGAAAAGAGAAAATAATAAAAATACAAATTTGTAAATCGTAATGTAGAAGCAGGTAATGAAAAATAAGTACTTGTGAGAAATTTTCGCCAACTGCACCTTGGAGCCTGGAATTCGTAAATCTTGGTTGAATTTCCAATTCAAATAAGATAGAAAACTGAACGCGCAATTGCGATCAATTTCCAAGATGAAATTTAACTCTTCAATAGTTAATGGCTGTGTTTACTGTGACCGCCTTAATTCAGGCTGATGTGAATGGTAATGGAAATCAGGATGATCTCGATGACGAAGCACCTCGGTGCCCCCGCGGAGTAAATAAGTCAAACTATTGTTCTCGCGCCGGAACCTGAAGTTGTTGGGTGTACACGTTGTTAACCAAGTCGACAAGCGATCGGATATAATTCAAACTCTTCATGTCAAATTTCAATCCTATCGGAGACAAAGTTACCGGGTGTAACTCCATATCGATCACTGGGTGTAATTTACGAAAGTGTACAGCTTGCAGCAATAATGTTATCTGATGAAGTCGCCGGATCCGGCGGCTCGGCTCTAACCCCGAACTAAAATCTAATTAACTCGAGTTCAGGTAAGACTAAGTGCTCATGATGGTATGTAATACTACACTCCGACGGCGGATTTCGTAATCGTGTCATTCTGCTTGAACACACGCGCGCGATTACATTCGACCACAGGCCACTTGAAAAATCGGCCCTTGGGATCACTTTCCGATTAAGTATCTCAATATATTACGGTCAAAATTAATCAGAGACGGTACAAATTCAGCGAACCGTGGTCAAACGTAATCTCAGCAACATTAACTAAATGCCCACTTTCATACCTGCTAACAAACTACTTAACTATTAGCAGAGAGAAAATTATATTGATGAACAAATTTGTTTTGAGATATAAGTTTTTTCCTCGGAACTTAATGTTTTTTTTATTTTTTTCCAAACCAATTAGACGTGCAGTTTCATTAGGTTCAGGTTTTCCAAAAAACAACAAAAAATTGTAATGAAATGTCCAAAATTAACTCGAATTTTTACTTAGCTTTCAAATTGGTCGATGGCTCGGGGGTTTAAGTTATGAAAAATTGACAAAACAAAGTGGAGGGCCGGAGTTCGAATCTTACTACCCGTCAAAATTTTTTTTATTTATTCCTTCTATAATTTTTTCTATTTTTTCCAAATATTTGATAAATTTATAATTGAATTAAAAAATTGTTAACTATTGAAACAAAATTTTTTTAGTTTTTTATCCATTTAGCAAGTTGCAAGTACAAAAATTTATTTCAACAAAATTATTAAATATTTATATCGTTTCAATCGTTATGTTATATTTAATGGCAAGCATTATTTCTAAATTACCGTTCTAAATGCTGTTCTGAAACACGTGTTTCAATTCGGCAATTCGGCAATTCCACCTAAACATCTAATATATGTCTCAAACTCGCAACTGGCAACCGCAAACAAATTTCGTCAATACAAATTGGACATGATGAGTTTTGGTTGTGTAATTTCGTGATTGATGCGTCTTTGGGAGGTCCGCTAAAACAAGATACGTGAGACATAATTTGATTGGCTGGTTGACGTTATTTCTTTGATAAACAAGTAATGACGCTCGGGGGTGTAACCTCAGATAGCGGAGCAATCTCGTTTAATAGGTTGAACGAAATTAGGCGATTCATGGCACTCATTGAGCTACATTAGATGCAATTATTGCATTACCTCGATTATATGGTTTCAGTCGTCGCGTACTTGCAACAAAGACACGCTTAATTTAGTTTTCAACTCAAAATAGTAAACGAGATTTTCTGATCATATTTTCGAAACGATTTTGTCAGCGAGTATTCTGATTGGAAATCAAATTAGCTTTTCGGACAAACTAATCTGACGAAAAATTTCAAATTAATTTAAGTATGAAATTGAAAATAATTCAATTTAAGTTCAGTTTTTAAAAAAGTTTTTTTTTTAAATAATTGAACATAAATTTTAATTTTGAGCGGTTCATTTTGGGTTTGTGTAATAACGCTCTGCGATAATTTTCAAGGAGCTTTTTTTGGAGTAAATTCCTGGCACTTGAAGCGGTATATATTTGCACATTGTAATGTTCTTGTAACAATAACGCGCCGCTTCACGATGGTATAATAAACTGCAAAATACGAGCGGCGGCAATAACTCGCGAAAAACCACTTGAAAGCGGAGTGACATTCGATCGGGCTGGTTAATGCACGCTAGCGCAAAAGTGCGCGCCTTCCATTTACGTAATCATCATTTCGTCGTTGTTTGTGAATCTCATTAATTAATGCGGGACAAGTTTGAGTGGGCACAGGACAAACGTGTTTGAAAGGCACTTGGGAGCTCGGATTCGGATAAATTGTGTCACGAAAAATCCAACCTCGTGACACAATCGATCGGAAAAAGTGCGATAAGTAGTCAACATGGAAATCACAATGTTATGATTTTATCGTGAAAAATTGAAGCCGAAGAAGGAATGATTTACGTAATGGAAATAAGATTCGAATTATTTCACCTGATCGATATTGTCGAGCAGGCAAATTTTATCATATTTATTTTTTGCACGGAATATCGACGGATATTTTGCTTCCTTTTCGCGAAGTTGATTTTCTTGAGGTGAACAATGAACAAAAAAGAACATTAACAATTTAATTAAATCATATTATTTGAAATTCGCGACATATTTATTTTTGTCATTATTTCTCACACGGACAAAAATTTATTTCAAAATAAAATTTACATATATTTTATATACTGAAAATATATTCATATATGTTGAGATAAGACATTCATTTTTCATAATTTTGAAGTTACATTCATATAGAATGTCTTTTGTCTTTTATAATTTGTTGATTAGTAACAAACGGTTATGTCACTCAATCTTGATTTGTCGTAAAATAAAGTCATATTAATTGCACTTCTCGTTTTCATTAATAATATATATTCTACATATATCTCATTTATAAATTATTTATAAAGCCACAGTAACTTATATAAATTTAATGTAAAATAAATATAAATTTTATCGAAAAACTATACAACATTTATATAATCAATATAAATTCGACTTATATTTGTACGTATATTTTTGTCTCTGTGGGTTATTATCTAAATATAAACGGTAATAGCAGAAAAAATAAATTTGAGCCATTGATATTTGAGCGAGAAATAAAATTGAGGTACATTTTTTGAAACGTTCTGTGTGAAATAGAAATAACTTTTATACCAAATAACACTTCATTCTTTTCAAATCCTACACCGGCATTCGTACGGAACATTTGTCAGTCGAAACACGAAATAAAAAACTTTTTTTTTCATATTTGAAAAAAAACACAAATTTTTTCTCACAGTTTACATTCCAAATTTATATCTTTCTGCTCCAAAAACGTATTCACAGAAGTAAAAATTTAAAACGATAAAATTCAAATGAAAAAAAAAAAGTTATACCTTTAAAAAAAACTAAAAAACTAAAAAAAAAGTGAAAACTTTTGTAAAATCTTATTTTTTAACTAATCCACTTTCCAGGACTTTCCGAGAGGAGGGGAAAAAAGTTGCGTTAACTCAGTGCTTAAAAGAAGTTTCGATTCTGGCGACTATTAAAGAAGCGTAATCGTGAGTACAGAAGTAAGGTTTTGCGCGTCAGTTGCGTGTGATGTTTCGCAGCGACGGATCAAATGGTTATTGCCCGGCGTAGCGGCGTGCTCTCAACTTTTCCAAATGAGTTTTGTATTGCCACGCGGTACAAGGATTTTCTCAACTCCGGGCACGATTTGCGTCGGGCAAAAACAACGAGTTCCACTCACGAGAATAACGTTAGCCGGCTGCCACGTGTTTTACTATAGTTATACACACAGACCTTGCAGTGGCTCTTTTGTCGCCGTCGTTTCATACATTTTTAATCCAAAGTGGAGACAGTAAAAGACCCCATTCCTCTTCCTATTACTACTTCAAGAAAACTAAGCCCAAATGAATATTGTAATCGAGATAATACTCGTCCCATTCCTCCACTGTACATTCGGACTACGAAAAAAAAAAAAAAAAAAAAAATCGTTAAAGGTGTTGAAATTTCTGAAATCATTTTCTTGGCAACGGATTGCGACAATCATCCTCTGCAAAGTGCTTGTAAAATTTTGAGAGGACTTTTGAAGTTTACCTCACTTAGGAAGTGACCATTAAAATTGCACAATACGTCTGTCAGAAGTTTGCACAAAAAATTGTCATCAACGAAAATGGAGCCTGTAAAAAAATAAATTGGAACGAATATTTGTTCAATTGGAAAACAATTTTCGAAAATTGGTTCTCCCTTATTCCCTGTCATCGATTTTCGCCAGCCTGGTTGGATTTTTCATTCCACCGCGGTTGTTTGTCGAGTTATATTTACAGGACAAGATTGATCCGGTGAAATCTATATATATTGGCACTTGGCACATGTGGGCAAAAGTTTAAGTGGACTTACGACATAACGTGGCCAATGCGGCTCAATATTAAACTCACTGTGCTGTTCTCAAAAGTGCCAGACAGTGGCCATATGGGGGGCAAACGCAATCTTCCTTTATTGCTTTCGAGATTAATTTTTCACAACAAATATTCTCGCCTGCAAATGTTAATCTAATATCTCATAGAAATCACTCACGTTCTACCATGTTTCAGATAATCGCCACATTTTTCACGTACCTGAAACAACAAAATGAAAAATTCACTATTTAATATATCAAAATAAAATCAATGTTTATATCAACCTTCTTTTTTATATTTATTTGTTCCTTTTATTTTTCTTAATTTCAATTCATTTCAGATGAGCATTAGAGCTGGAAAAAATGTCTACACAGAAACGAATAAATTTGCAACATATGTATACCGGTGAATAAATTTCTAATTCGGATACACAAGCGAACGTGATTGCTAAAAAAAATCCTCTCTCTTTTTACGTCGAGATAAACGAAGGAACTTAATTACTGTCCCCTGTGGAATAGCGGTCATCACTCTTGGCGTCCGATAAAAAAAAGAGATTCCTCCGAAAAGATTAGCATTTGCTGTCAGTATCGGGTCCCTCGGCGGGTGAATGAAGTTACGATCAGCGCGACGTGCGGCCCACGCCGGACATTGAGGGATTGCGTAGTCGAAAAGCTTCGACTATACATCTTGCGTGGCGTCGAATACAGAATGGATCGCGCGAAAACTCAACGCCGACACGGACGAAAAATGAGCCCGAACAGTTCGAAGATATTTTACACCAGAAATGGCCAATTGATATCGAATTGAAGGCGAGGCGCAACTTTAAATGACTCGGCTAAGTGCATCCCGTGTACGTCTCCTTTTTCGGGGTTACTGTAAATCTACCAACTGTCAGTGGACGAAAGTTTTTCGCGCTAAAATTCTTGCAATTCAATCATCAATTTCAATATTAATGTCTGTTGAATAAAAAAAAAATAGTCTCCAATTGATTTAATTTAGGTCATTTTCTCTGGTAATTTTTTGATAATTTTGTGGTCATTTTTTGGTGATTTATAGTAATTTTTGGTAATTGGTTTAAAAATGTGTTTTTTACAGTATTCGCTCAGACTGGATATTATTTTAATATTTTTCATCTTCTTGTTTTGTGCAACGCTTTGGAAATGTTTCTGTTTTTTATGGATTCTTCAAAAGGAGTAAAGAGGAGGTAATAAAATAAATTATCCTCGCCGACTGATATCCCAGCAGATGCTCAATTTTAATACCAACGCTGCAGTGTACCGTAACAAAGACGTAAACTATTGTCTATAATCTTGAAAAGGTATTATGCCGGACGATCAAAAACACACCTACGTTTCCGTCCATTTTATACCCTTTCAAAAGTTTCACA
The DNA here is from genome assembly GCA_030522925.1 of Trissolcus japonicus. Taxonomy (NCBI): domain Eukaryota; kingdom Metazoa; phylum Arthropoda; class Insecta; order Hymenoptera; family Scelionidae; genus Trissolcus; species Trissolcus japonicus. Next base: position 45,191 of record JAPYZS010000677.1, on the reverse strand, counting down.
AATCTTTGGAAATCCTCGGCATAAGAGGATGGAAAAAAAGAGATCTAAATGCTGAATTATAAAACGGGCTCGCGTTCAGCGAATCTTTTCAAAATTTTTCAATGCAATTGTTTTGTTTCGTCATTTTATTTTACATTACGAATTGCGTTTTCCTTTTATACGAAATGAATAAAAAAAAGAAAAAAAAAACATTATCAGAGCAATCAACCCGTTAGTTTTGTGGAACGCGTTTTTGGGCACGCAAAAACGGTGGAAACGAATATCGAATTTACGTCATCCGATTCTGATGATAATTAAAATATGATATTTCGACTGTGCGAAATAAAACGTGGGGTAGTTTTCACGGTTTCATTTCCAATCAATCACAAAAGTGATGTAAACAGTGCCGTCCACTATGTTCACGATATTAGTCACATTTTTTTTTGTTATGACAGTATAGCCTGCGGGCGATCTTGCGAATGACGTGAATAAGGCCGACGTGGAATAAGTAACGATTACGCGGCGAGTCTACTTTGTTCGGATTTATACGTCGAATATATAACCTCGTGTGTCAATTGTTACGTACAGTTTGGAAAAAGTTTATATTCGCGCGAGTATCGCGCCATAAATCTGCGTCTAGACGCGAGACAACGCTTTTTTTATCGACATTAAAGATTCATATCTTTTGAATTCGCTCGAACATAAGTGAGCGTTTCCGTTTTCAAACAAGTCGGCTAGTATGAAATTCACAATCACGTGGATCACTCGAGAATCAAAACAACTTTTTGAAAAAAAAAAAAAAAAAAAGATAGATTTCGAACGATCTTTTGCTTTCTGAAGCAGATTTTCTTTTCTTTTTTTCGATCGAATTTCACGAGGAATTTCATTTGTAATTGATTCAACTTTAAAAGGTTGCTTGATATTTCACAGAAAGAAATAGAACAGACTTATCGAACAAGATCTGCGCCCGTGCTAAAATGTCGCAATTTCTAATGGTGATTGGATTTTCCACGTGCCATACTCTATAGACTGCAAGTAATTTCCTCGAAATAACTTCACTTAGCGACAATCCCTCCGGAGAGGAGCGTATTTTTTTTTCTTTCATGAGATATAAATCAGCTTTACATTGTTACACCTGACTTGCAACTGCGCGTGATGTAAATCAACGTTTCTTTGAACTGCGCCATCAGCCGTTTAACACTTTTTTTTTCTTTTCCTTGAAAAGCACACGAAATGTGTCACACTTATCTGATAAGTATCTTGCATTGTCTAGCATCCGGCTTAGCATCAACTTAACTAGTCCCAATCACGATACATCCTACAACCGTCCGCACGCAAAATTGAACGTTCCGGCTAGAAAAATCGACCCTGGCGATGACTCGGCATTAACGTGTCTGCATAAATGAGAATAAGCAATCATCCGGATTGCTCGTCTCGAGTGATCCGCACAAAACAAACACAAAACCCCAGGCTGACGTTGCGATTAATTTAGCGAGCCCCGCATCTTTGTGTCGCGCAATTCATCGCCGTGTTTAAACCAGTCAGCGCCGTGCAACCCTTGTAAATGATATGGTAAGTGATACATTTTGTAACATTATATAATACCACCTAATGGTACAAAATGCATAAAATCAAAATGAAAAATAAAAAAGTAAACAATTCCCTAGTAAAAATTTTCTAGGGCACGCCTTGTTCATATTTAGGGCCCTTTAAAGGCTCGCCCTAATAAGAGGGGTTGTCAGTCTTGTTAGGGGGAACCTTTATGGGGCCCTGAAAGGTCCTTTATAGTTTTCATCCGGGCGTTTTGAAGGTGTGTGACGCTTGACCTGTCAATTACCTTACAAGGGCCAAATAAGGGCCATTAGTAAGCCCTAATAAAATTTCAATAATAATAAAAATTAATAAAATCATCAAATTTTTTATAGATTGTTAATATTTTTACAATATGTTTTTTTTTTCACAACATATTTTTAAGTCAAGGGTTTCAAACCAAAATTTTATAATAATTTCCAGTCAGTATTAATAATTTAATAATTTATATAATTTATAATAAACAAATTTATAATTAAAAACATATCTTTTTATATTTAAATACACATGTATCGTATGAGTGAGTTTCCCAATAAGTTCCACGATTAAAATATCCTGGTGGTCCAGTGGACTAGACAGTGTCTTATCACCTTTAAAGGCTTTGGTTCGTATCCCCAAAAATCGGTACTGATTTTTTTATTAGAAATCTGAGTTTATAAATGGTTTAAAAATCAAACAAATCAAAATAAATAAAATAATTATAAAAATATTATAAATTATTTAATTAAACATTTTTTTTATTAATTTTTAAAAATGGCTATCCCAATAAGGGCCCGTCCGGGGCCTTTAAAGGGTCGCCCTTAAAGATATTTATGGGGCAAAGCGTCACATACCTTGTAAGGGCCAGTTTCCAGAATAGCAATTACCTTTAAAAGGCCCGGGTTTTGTAAGGGCCAGTTTCCAGAATAGCAATTACCTTTAAAAGGCCCGGGTTGTTTGACGGGCATGCCTTACAGGGGCCCTACTTCAATTTTTACTAGGGAAATAGTTTTCTAAAACTAAAAAAGGTTCTATTCATTAACTGATGACGTAACAATAAGTTTTTGCATTTCTAATTTACTATTGTAAATTCCAACAACACAATTTCACAAAAAAAAAAAAAAAAAAGAAAAAAAAGTGAATGAAAGAATTGACCTATTCAGAATATTCGATGGATTCTTTTGCATCGTGGAAAACCATTCCTTGGCTAATTATCACGACCTTGACCGAATTGGCATTTGCGCCTTTTCATTGTTCGCTGTTTTTTTTTTTCATTCAACAGGGCTCTCTCGGATCATTTGTTACAATTAATCCGCGACGTTCGATGGAACTGGGTATTGTCATTTGGTGCGTGCCATGTGCGCCACACACAATGGGGCTTTCTCAAGGACTGCGATCCCGTCGCATGAATAGACGGTGCATTATACTTTCGAGCAGACTTCATATACCATGCGGATCGGTACATTATTCCTTTTCGAAGTTGAAAAATGTAGACATTCGGGACACGCCCGAGCGTGTCCCTCTCTTCATCCTGGCTGTTTCTTTTCCTTCGGCGCTATTGAACACGGCATCAAAAGATTGTCAAAATATAGAAGAATCGTGTCGGACGGGATGATATGCCGTAAGACGAAAATTTATTCGCAGATTACTGGGGGGATATGCGGGCGCGGCTTTGATGAGCAAGAGCATCATTATGCACAGCCATGTGTGAGTTCCAGTTTTTTTTTTTTTTTTTTTCGAGGTTGCAGGTCATGTGCGCTAATGAAATACGCTCGACTCGAGAATTTTTGCAAAATTATTTGGCATAATTGAGATGAAAAATTTCCATTTGGACATTTCAACAAGTACCTTAAAATGATGGAAGCAAAGAATTTCTTTGAAAAGTGTTTGAATTGAAGAAACAATTTTTGTTATGAAATAATGTCGACGTGTATATTCACTTCAAATGTTTTAAAAATTATTTCTTAAAATGTTTTGAAAAAAATTTTGTTATTTATTTTTATTTATGATCTAGTGAAAAAATAACAAACGAAAAAAAGTATAATAAAAGAAGAAGAAGGAGATATCAAAATTGACGCGTCACGCAAAGTTGAATCATTCTGAAAATCATTTCGTCGCGAGGTTCGCCTGGCTGTGAATAAAATTTATCGTCGATGTGAATAATTAATCACAGCGTCACTCAGTCATTGTAACGTAAATTTATTTCGGTCCTAAGAACAAACGTTAAACCACATGTTAAACGTGGGCATCGACGAATGGATATATCACTTATTACCGTCGGCTAACTTTTTTTACCAGAAGAGACACTCTCAGTCTTTTTTTTCTTTTTTTGATAAATATCGTGCGTTTAGAACAATGACTCATGTCTAGCTCAAACCGTTGTATATACCGTGTTGGTTCATCGCTAATGTCCCCCTATATATCATACAAATTGATTTTGCGGTTAGTCAACTTTAATTAATCACAAATCAATAAAGTTTTTTTTTTCCTATTACGAATGAAAACGTTGTAAGTTGAAAAACGTATGAATAAAATTTATGAATAGTAAAAATTGTTAGGTCGCTTTGATAAGTTTCAGCGTTTCGTCTGACGTGCTTCTTTATATATATTTAAAATTGAAAAGAAACCGATATGGAGTCAAGAATCGTACAATGAGATTCAATGCTTTGAAATAAAAAAAAAAAAAAAAAAATAATTCTTGCTCTTAGCGCTAACGGCGGTACTAAAAAACAGACAGTACGTAGTCGTTATACGTAATGGCCAATCAGCGCGTTATTGCTCTGTAAGTCCCGATCACTATATGCTATAAAAAGTGACAAATCTTTGAAAGAGCGTGTAAAATCGTATTTATTTTTTAATTGCAACCGGAAAAATTAATATCACAATTATATCTGTTTTTATACTTTCAGCAGATCCGCAAAAATAAGAAAAAAAAATCTGATAATTGTGGCAAATTTCCCTCGAACGAAATACTCTTAATTTTAACGAATTCCCTTGGGGCATAAGAAAAACAATTCGATAAGTTGATTCTTCATTGTTGTTATCTTTAACAAATACGGGATTGCTGTAATTTTGTTTGATATTACTTTATTAAAATACTTAAGTTTGGAGAGTATTCTTTTGTTTCTTACCATCAGAAACATTGCAATTCCATTCGGTTGCTAAAACAGTCCATCAGAATTATACAATTTCATGAAAATAACAAAACACACAGACAACCCGTTTCATAAGCACTGCAATGTATATACAGACACTGCAAAACCATAATTCAGCGAATTTCATCTCCATCATTGTAAATAACAAAAACAGCCGTTTTTGTCATCGAGAGCATTATCATGTGGCGTAACTTGAATTTACGTAACCGCAATACTTTCGTTAGTTATCGGTCGCGGCTCGTTAACCTTTTTCCATTTTGTCGTCAGGATCCCGAGTTAGTCGTTCTCGTTCGCTCTTGACCCATATGTTGCGGGGCTCGGAAATTTCGGCCATTATTTTCGTCAAGGTAAATCTAACGGAAATTATATCTCGGGTATCTGCGAAATTTAAGCCGGTTGCCAAAATTTATCTCTGCCCTTTCGAAGTTTCAATGAAATTGTTTTATCGGCTGCAGAGAGCGGATAAGAGGCGAACAATGTCATGGGTTCGACCGAGAGAGAAATAAAGAAAAAGAGTCACACAAATTCGTTGCAATTATCTTGCCGAAAATTTGCATTCGGTTTCCGAGATAACGAAAAACTTACAACAATCTCTTTTTTTTTTTTTCTTCCGTTATCGTTTTTTCAGCGAAGGAAAATTGTGATTTTATAGGTCTCGGGGATTTTTTGTTCGCGCACGTCCCAATGGGAAGTTTGTAAAGAGAATTGCAAATTCCGGTCGCAGATCGTATTTCGCTGGATGTCAGTCGTTTGCAAAATAACCTCCTCATCGATTCTACATTTGGTATAACGCGGGGTGCGCTAAAAACGACCGAGGGAGGGCCGATATGAGATCAGGAGAGGAATCGCGCTTTGGACTTGACGCGCCGCGGGGGCTTATAAACGGGAGATAAAAAGCGGCAAAAGGCAGGATTGCGTGGCGAAGTGTGTTCACGTGTAAAAGCAGCGGAGAATGGAGGGTCGCAAAGTGGCGAGAGCTTTACAACTTCCGTCGAAACTTGTTCGCTTTTTTCATTCGACACATCCGAAAGTATGTCTTATCCTTAATTTGATTCGTCCATTCCCCCTCCCCCCCCCCTCCTTCTCCTACTGGGTTTTATTTTTCCATTGAAAATTCCGATCGAAATTTAATTATTATGAGATTATGAAAATCAACAAAAAAACAAGCGGGTTGTAAACAAATTTCTTGAAAATACAATCCAGAGGATGGAGATGAATTTACGTTTATATTTGCACCGTTGATTTACATTAAATTTTCATAAATTTTCACAATCTGGTGATTTTTGATAATCAAACTGTTTTTTTTTCTGTATTATGCAATTATTTAGCAAACAAAAAATTAAGTTGTAAATTGTAGAGTTTAATAAATTATCGACGATAGGAGAAGAAAGTTGTTCAAGTTGTGCCTTTTAGTTTGCGCGTGTAAACCTAAACTCAATGTCGCGTTTAATGACACATGATGATAGAGAATTACGTATGATCAATCGAGCGCGGGTAAAAAGTGTAGTTCTGCGCGGTGATTACGATCGGGGTAGGGACGTCAAACGAAATCGACTGGTTGATTTAACAAAATTATAGCCGAGTCAGGCGAATCATACGGTTTGCTTTGGCGCAAGTAGCGTAGTTATTTTGCTTAATTGAATTCAGTTTTGCGAGGTAATTGCGTTTGGCTAAGTTTGTTTGCCCGGTGTAATGAAGATCGTCAACATATTGAAATGGACGTGCTATTTGTCCGCGTGCATGTAATCATTTTACTGACATGCGTTAATATGAAACGCGGGTACTGCAATTTGGAAAGTATATTATGTTGCATGCAGCAGCAATTTCATCCACGATCGTCTGTTTATCTTAAATTCCACTCGGTTGATGTTTGGAAAATGATGAAAACATAGAGTACGGAGAATTTTACATTTTCATATGATTTTCTGTAACCTTTTTTTTTATTTAAACATTTATGCATGGGAAAATTATTTTTCACTGGAAAATGCTGTGCTAGGAACGTTCCCGGAAATCATTTTTTTTCTCTCTATGATCAAAATTTTAGTAGAAAAATCTTTTTGATTTAAATAAAAGAAAATTAATTCAGCTGGATTAATTGTACAAATTTTAGATAGGTTTTATTTACTTCAAACACACAATTTTTTAAAAATCATTTTCGGATGAGAATGCTGTGCTAGGAACGTTTCCGGAAATCAATTTTTTTTCCAAAACTTAAATTACAATTAATAAATGAGTTTTCATTAACATTCAAGAAATTTTCGATTTATTATAAGTTAAAAGGGAATGTCCATTTAATAGTAGGGCTAATAAAAACTTATCTTCAAAATTACTTTCATAGCAAACAACGCGAAAATCCACAGGCAAGATCTACAGGATAAGAAGACCAACTTAATTTTCTTTATAGTCACGGATAATAGGTCTTTAAAAGCGATATAAAAGTAAAAAAAGAGGCAGGAAAAATTTAAAAAGAATCAATAGTTCTAGTTCGAGTTCTTTCTGAAGTAGCTCAACTTTTGACCAAAGTTATAAACATCAATAATTTCATGACGAAAACATCACCCTAAAATCGTCCAGGAATTTAAAGATCCGTTCGGAACTTGATCGTAACTGCAATAATTTCTCTAATAGTTTGACTTCAGATTCAGCACTTTGAATTTTAACTAGTTCCCCTTTCTCTGCACCCTACATTCAAACTCATGAATGTTCCAGGCAAATCGTTTGAATAATTCTTTCTAAGTACTCGAAATCAAAGGTTAAAACGTCTTTTTATGTCAACAAGTTGAACGTTTGATTATTTGTCCCATGAAATGTCTTGGCAATTTTTTTTCTTAATTTTTTTTTACCATCCTTTAAAATTTTCTGTCTGAATTACGTCGGGGCAACATTTACGAAATGCACTTTAGCAAGTTTTAAATTATTGCAAAATAATTCGGAATCGAATTTGAACGTTGAATTGAAATAAAACTCTCTATTTCAAACTAAAAGACAATTCCAATTCGGAATTCGAACTTTCCACCCTGGTACGAGAGGTTTCGGAAACTTTTGTCTGATATTTGACCATGCACCCGTCAGTGAACTACCGTCTACTATCATGCTTTATTTTTTAGATTTTCCATAAATTTTTTTTCTGAGAAAGACTTTTAAACAAAAAAAAAAAAAAAAAAAAAAAAAAAGAAATTAAATTTACAGCAAATGGTATCTGTCGAGATGTACATTTTCGGATCTTTAAGACGCAATGGGATAATTGAATGACGACTTTGTTCGTAACTGGAATGAGGTTTAATCTAATTTTTTAAAACAAAAGTAAGGAAAATGAGAAACATAACAGAATGTAGGACACTCAGGAAACAGTTCTAGCTTGGCAATAACTTAGTTATTCGGATGCTATTCTCTAAACTCAAACTTTTCGCCAAGTTTCAGTCTAATACCAGCCATTGTAGTCATACACATAAGATGTTGCGTTTATGTGTGTCTGCTTAACGTTAATTTCAAAATCGATCGCGCTGAACTAAATTTTGATGTCTTTTTGTCTTTATAACTATTTTAGCTCAGCTTTCAAAGTTGATATCGCTGTAAAACTAAACTATTTAGCTTGAGGAGGGAAATTAAATGGAACATCTCTCTTTCAACGTCGCGCAAGATCATATTTTTGATATTTGCAACAGACGTTGAAACAACATTTGGACGAGCAAAACGAGAAACAAAGTTTGAACGAACGCTGTTAACGCAATTCCGAAAGTCTTTTCAGCAAATAAGGCGAAACGTGAAAGCGGCGGCTAAAATTCTGAGTGATTTCGACAAAATTAGAGACTCGTATTCAGCTTGAGCTCGACAGCTTAGGACGACACGAACTACGACTAGATATACAATTCACTTCCGAATCTTCAAATGGCAATGTGCGACAATTAAATGAACATCTTAGTAATTTGCGCTGTAAAATCTAAAACGATTTTAATAGTTTTTTTACACCTGATACTTGTGATATTTCAAATTTTACAAAATTTCCATTTTTCTTTTCAAAATCATAAAGTACAGATAAACATATAATTCATGTAACCATGTTTATTCAGAACTTTTTTGAAGGTGAAAAGAGCTGCGGGATTCCCAAGATTGGTTTATAACAACAAAAGACAGATGGCGCTGATGAAAATTTTAATTAAAATAGTCCCTTGAATTTAAAATTTCTATTCAACAATTAATACTACCAATATTTTTCAGATATTTTTTTTTAAAAGGAATAAAAAAATCCACTTCAAATCTTCAAGGGATTGGCATTCCTTGATGATTTGGATTCCCAAAAGGACCCACTCAGACGGTTCAATTTTGAGAAGCCGAGTGGCGCATTTTTCTCTGGAGAGCAACCGAGTGTAGCGACGCGAGTCTGTATTCACCTCTGACGAATCTAATTATTTGTAGTGCGGTTTGGCTATTTCGGAAATCGAGTTAAAAGCGGACGAAATGGGACGACGACAAAGCAGCGATTGCGGAGGTCAGGAGGGAGTCGTACAAAAAAAAGTTTACCCGTGCGCGGAGCGTATAATCGAAAGCCTTGTTGTGCGTTGTCGGCGGAAAAACGATCAACCGCCAATTGGCCCGAACAATGCAGAGAGAATATCGAGTGCAAAAAAGGGAGAGGCGTAATTATGGCTCTTGGAAACGTATCAATCAGCGAGGTCCTTAAGAGGAACTGCAACGTCTATTGGACGTTCGCGAATGACATCAACGTCCCGTTCAATTATCTCGAGGATAATATCACTGGTGACGGCGTCGTTCGCTTGTGTACTTAACTTGGTACTTTCGCTTTGTTTATGGAGCTTTGTTCGCCTGGTCGCTAATCAAGCAAAGATAATTGCAACTAGTGATTTCGTCACAGGATCTAGGTGCAATCCGATTTTCATTGGTGGGCAGTGAATTTGGACGAGCGCACAAGTGGACGCATCAAAATCTCCGTTTGACGGGGACGCTTCAAACGGAATGACAAATTCTGCTCAGCAAAACGATTTTTTGGTCTAAGGGGATGGTAAATTCATTACCAGCTTTATTTCACAAGATTACTGAATTATTTCAAATGAGAGGGATAGACGAGCGTTTTTTTATGATGCAAAATAACGAAATCAAGGAATTCAAAACAAGGATAAAAAACATTTTCAAACGCCGTTTTCTCCCTTTAAAAACATAGCGGATCATTCAAATTTCATTGAATCATTAAAATCGTAAAGAAAAATGTGGTGTTTTCAAGATCAGGTTTCCACAATAAAACACAGATGGCGTCTTGGAAATTTTAAATTCAAAAAAATGGTGGTTTGTTTTAACTTTATTTCGAAGGTGCAAAAAGATGTGGGATTCCCAGGAATTAATTCTCTGCAATGGAAGACAGATGGCGTTGGAGAAAGTTTAATTTATAATCATTAAAATCGTAAAGAAAAATGTGGTGTTTTCAAGATCAGGTTTCCACAATAAAACACAGATGGCGTCTTGGAAATTTTAAATTCAAAAAATGGCGGTTTGTTTAAACTTTATTTCGAAGATGCGAAAAGATGTGGGATTCCCAGGAAATAATTCTCTGCAATGGAAGACAGATGGCGTTTGAGAAAGTTTAATTTAAAAAATGGCGGATTCAAAAACTAATGCACTAATTGACGAAAGTATGAGATTTTATATAGTATTATTATAAAATTAAATAATACAAATTCTTTAAATATAAAAAAAAACATTTATGATTCAAAGTACTATTTTTAGAATGAGTAAAAAGTAAAGTAAGTGAAATGGCGTAATAATAAAGAGTTGTACATCATAAAGTACTCACTTAGAATCATAGTCGTAATTTGAAAGAACAATTTGCTCGAGACTTGAAGTAGCAGCAGTTTACACTAATGCGATTACGATTCGCGACCGGATTACGCTTATGTTTGTTTTCCCTTGTCAGAATGTGCTCCGCAGTTGCATGGCGCGAACTTTCGTGATCGCAAGATTATATAAAAGCGCCCGGCAAAAGCGAAATCCCGATAAGAAAAGTGAGATTTGAATGTTGGAGCTGTCGGAAATGAAATGGACCCAAGTTTTCTAATTTTTGCTGCCGAGATCTGAAAAGCGATAAAGCATTGTTATAATTTCGTCGCCGAAGTTTGAGGCACCAACTGCTTCTTTGCTGTTTGTTGCCAGACATCGCAGCACGATTAAAGTAACGGCGCGCGACTGCAAAATTTATCTGAGAGCGCATTTTTGCAAACCTCTATTTTTATCGCAAAACTTTTGCGACGCTTTGTAAAATTTTCAATTTGTTAATCCATTTCAAAAGTTCTGAATCACAAATGTTTATTCATTTGTTTTTAATGGAAATCTTCTTGTCTCTTAAAATATACTTTTCCTAAGTAATTTGTTTACGTCTTCTACATTTAAACAGTTAAAATTAATTGGACGAGAAAGAAAAAATGAAGAAACAAAAAAGAAAGTTGAACTCAATCCGAATTGCCAACTAGAAAAACGCTTCACGGCAAAGTTAACATTTCCTATAATCAATTGGCGTTTTCTTATACGGGAGGAGGTCATAACTTTTTCTATACAATTTCAATTGAGTGGTGTCGTTCTTTTTGTCAGTCCGAGAGAAAGAGAACCTAAAAGGTAGTTATCATCGCGCATCGGTGCGCACGATCGAGTATAAAAAAGAACGACCCGCTCTCCGGCGACTTCATTTTGTTTCGGGATAATCATTTGATTATGGAAGAAAACCTGTAATCAGACGTTTTAGCGAGTCTTGACAATTCCATCGTGAAGCTAAAGTACACACTTCCGTTATCGCGCGAAGATTAAAATCTACTCGCCGTGCAAACAGACGGTTTCTCTTTTACCCCTTTTTTTTCAATATACGTATACATTCGTGAGCAACTTGTATGGTTTTTCTAACGAAAAAGTCTTAACAAAAATCGATAAACGAATTTCAAGATCAAAAAAATTTTAGATAAAACGTCAAATATATTTTATTCAAAAAAGTTTTTTTTTTTCTCAGAATTATATCTCACTCATTATATATTTTTCTTCAACCCGACTCAATTTTTATCATCTCTAACAAATAAAAAGAAAGACAAAATTGCAGATGCTAATTTGAGCATAAATTATCATCATTTTTATCGACCCCATAAATTTCTACACATTTTACGAGCTAGAAAAAAAAGGGGGGGGCGGTATTTTATACAGGCAAATTTTATTCGCCCGTTTTAATAAAACAAACGTAATCTCAATTTAAGACACGTGTTTCGCCGAGTTCGTGGGGCGTTAAAAAACTAAGAAGCGGCACTTGGTGGCTCGCACAGCCAAAAGCATTAATATTAAAATATTATAATGACCGTTGTAAAATTTTGCCTCGCTGTTTTACATTCAGCACATAATTCGATGATTTGCACAGGTGGAGGTCTCGATTTTAATGATTAATTCTGTGACGTTTTTTCTTTTTCTTTTTTTTTTTTTTCGTTCGTCGATGCATCAGCAAACGGGAGAGAGAAAGGTCGACAAACGTCGATTGAATTACGGGCTAACGGCAAAGCGCGAGGACGCCGCGGGAATACGAGATTCGACGATGTTTTGCGCCCTCGGATTTGGAAGAAAAACACACCCGGCCTGGATATATAAAATGTTGGTATCGCGACGAGTTGAACGTTAATTTCATTACCGAGTTAATTTCGGTGCGGCCCCATGAATTATGATTTGCTGGCGCGCTCGGGAGGTCCATAAGTTTTGCACGACCCGTTTTTCGCCGCGGAATATAACGCAGCCCGCCAGTGCGGCTGACGAGGAACGTCACTTAAGTGCCAGGCTCGCTTTTGATTAAACTTATTAACTTGCCAGGAGAGGTGAAAAATACAAGTCGAAAGTACCACTTATGCAACCTTACTTAAGGTAAATCTGGCTGAATGTTATTCCAGCCTGGATTATCGTTATTTACGTATTCGCATTAGCTACATTATTCCAACCGAATGAAAAGAAATCCACGAAGAGTTTTTAAAATGACGAAACAAGAAATAAAAGTAATTAAAAAATAATGAATAATAATCCAGGATAAGTGACATTTTCGACTTGGATATACAGGTGTGCATAGCAGCCGTATATCCGTTAATATTTATAACATGTTTATTTTTGTCTGATAAAAATTCGAAATTTGAAAAGATAAATGAGAAATGCAATTTTTGAAGGTTGCTGCGGGAGTGTTTTCTTAAACGTTGGAATATCTATCAACAAGTTATTCCACTTAGAACTTATCGTCCGACCTTCCGTTGGTGAAATCAAACAAAAGGCGCGAGATGAAAAAAATAAATATGACCGGTTGAAATTTTGAGCGGAATTGTGCAAAATGGAATGCGTGCGGCCTTCGGAATGCAAATCAACTAATCTTGTTACTCAACAGGAAACCAGTTTCAGCGTTTTTTGTTTGATACGTTCTGTCATTCGGTGCAAATCCTATAATTATAATTTATTGGAATCACTTTTGTCGGGCGATGTGTGCTGCACGCCATAGAGGGTAATTAAACACGCGCCCGGGCAGAAATGATTTCGTGTGTAATATCAAGTGATCTGTATAAACGCTGGAGTTAATTAACGTTGTTGTTTTATATCACCACGGGGCTATGAAACAATATTAGATCTTTGTCCACGCGTAGTAGTGACAGAGTAACAAAATTATAACAAAGTGTTAATTTATTTTTGATTTTTTAATTGCAACATTTCTATAGTGAAATGTATTTTCAAATTATTTAAATTTACAATAACTATTCAATTTAAAAAAATATCATTTAATATTTTTTAATCATGCCGAATGTGATTTAATGTTATATTTATTTGTCATAATAATCATGACTAGTTGAAAAAATTATTTCTTGAAAAATTTGATTCCTACCTTTAGTTTTTCACTTTTGATTTTTAAGTTACAAATGATGATTTCGTAATCAATAAATACGGAAAATAAATATGGGAATGCCGACCTTTTGTTCGGTACCTGGAACTAAATTCTTCGACACCATATATTTTAGGAGAACCTGATAAAATCTAAATCGACCTGTCGACAAATTTAGAACTCCATTTTTCACTGCTGACATAAATTTTCAACCCCTTTTAATTTTGTGAAAAAGTAAAAAAAATGAAATTCCAAAAAATCGGTTTTTTACTTGATCCTAGAATGAATTTCAGTCGATGTTACGTTTGATAAATTTTATTCCATCAAAAGTAAAAAAAAGTTTTATCTTTTGATAAAAAAAAAAAAAAAAAAAACAAAATTATAATAAACAAATAAAACCGACGATGAAATTTGATTCGGATGGGTAATTTTTCGAATGATAACCTTCGTCGGGCACGCAACGCCGTGAGTTCTGAAAGTTGTACGGCCCGCGAGAGATGACTTTTAATGGCGGATAAATTGCATCGAGATACAGCGGTATCAAACTATAATGAAATTATTAGTTCGGGCGTCTCGTTCTGGTTCCATTTTTCTCTCGCTCTTTCTTCTTACAGGTTCCCGTTTGACTGCGCCGCCCCTACCGCGTGGTTATCTCTCTTGCATTTAACCGAGGAGCAATTAGAACGTACCTAACTGCAGCAATTATCAAACTTTCGGCGGGGCGAATGAGCGGACAAAAAGAGTCCAATTATTGTGCTAAATATATGGAAAACGCGCAGATCGTATTCGTATATCCTAATCTCGGGATTTCCAGCTGTCTGCCTCCGGCCGCGATTTATAACGGGATTTATATTCGCGAATCCGAATCTTGTCATTTACATTATCTACCTTGCGAGAGGAATGCACACGAAACTTGGACAAAGATCATAAATCGTTTCATCTTGAGTTGCCAAGGCCGTAACAAGATTTTTGCGCCGAATGTTATATTTTCGAGGGGAGAATTTTGCGTGAATGGAGACACAACATATGATTAATGTTTCAGAACGTGCGCGTGAATGGAATTCTTATATTCGAACGTCGCGCTTTTTACGACTTGTTTCTTCTTTGTATATTGAGATTTCGTTATATATGAAGCCACCAGAATAATCTATAAACAATTGAAACTTAACTTTTGAATAATATATTGTTTTCAACTTGTTGAAATGTTAAGACACGTATAAATATGAATTTCCAAATGGATTTCATACACGAAACATATATGGGTCCATATATAAAACATATTTTTGCTTATGATGTATATGAATTCAAATATAGATTTATAAAAAATAATTTGTTTCATATTTTTTTACAAATTCATATATAGATCCATATATTATACATATCTGGAATATATATGAACCCATATCTCAGATATAATGTTAAGTATATTTTTTAATTAAATTCTTTATTTATTTTACCAATGTTTGCTCTTTTTGAGTTTCTTAAAAAAAAGATCATAAGAAATTATATCCTTTCTCTCTGGTTTTTATTTCAGCGCCATCAACACCGTATCTCCGAATATCCTACATTGTCGCTTCACCGACTACTTAGACCGTAGTACTCACCAAGGAGATCTTCGCTATTTCAAAAGTTTTAAGACCCAAGCATACCTGCAACAAAAATAAAAGGCAATTTTAGTCACGAGGGACCATGAATTTGTTTATTGGTTAGTGTCAACGAGGTGGGTAAACGAATATTTTCCTCTTTATTTTTTTTGTCATCGTGACGTCAACCTGGAAAGTTTTCAGTGGTTGGATTATAATCAACGGGAATTACATCTAATGGAGATTCATCACGAGAAAAAATTGTGTGAAAATAATTAGATTTGTTTATTTTTTGCATTATATTTTATTTTAATAAAATTTTCTATTTTTCTTTGCGTCAATTAAATTAATTCCTTGGGTGTATGTTTCTTCTTTTTCCAGGACAATTCCTTGACGTTGGCACCATTTTTTTTTTCAAGTTCAGTTCGAATCGCAAATTTGCGGTCGTCTGTACCTCCGGGCGCTTGATATCGGTTGTTACCGAGGAGCTGTCATACGATCCTGAGAAAAGTATCGTGTTTGGGGTGTCATTACTTTTGACGCGGATGATATTTTTTCTATGAAGCTTCGAGGCAAACGATCTGCGTGTTATTTCCAAAAAAAAAAAAAAAAAAAAAAAAAAAAAAATAAAGAGAGCAAATGTTTTCAAGAAAATTCGATATCACTCTTGTACCGTAACGCTACTGAAGGTAGCGTCGGTGTTTAGAAAAGAAACAGCGTCCCGCAGTTGGAAATTTTCTCGAGCCACCGCGGAATAACAGTGTTTTACAAATGATTTTGAAATTGAATTTCATTGAAATACTTTGTACAATTACAAAAATATTTTTATACAATTCGAGCTGTTCAACATCTCATGCCTGGACAAAATGTAATCATATGTGACACGTATGCCTGTCACATTTTTATATGTGGCAGGCATATTAATTTATATTAATTTAAAAAAAATATTTTTTTTATACGTTTCTGTTATTTTTGAAATTATGATTGTTGCAAAATTTCATTTCTATGTAAATATTAGTATGAACTTTAAACCATTACTTTTTGTATTGCCACACAGTGGCACTAGATCAACGTCTATCTATGTCAGACCATACCGTTGTCTGTTAGGTGACAAAGCGTGATTTATAACAAACCCGGAAAGAGATTGTTAGAAATGCGCTGCAAAAGTGATAAATTCCAATCAGCCATTTTTTTTTTTTTTCTATCTTATTTACTTTCATGAAAAGGACAATTTTCATTCTTTTATCGAAAAAAAGATCGTATTGCAAATTAATAAATAATCTTAAAAAGTATAACTAACATTTATTTGCGACTGAAGAGTATAAATAATTATTTACTATTTCCAACAGTTCATGCAAAATAATTATCATTTTTCAACTTGGCAGAGAGAATATTCTTAACGAAATGCGGCGCTTCATTAATTTAGTGAACTTTTTTTTTTCATCTTTAGCTGAAAGAAAAAATTGATAGGGATTCTGTTTCGCTGAGAAATGAAATTCTGTTCGTCTCAAAATTATGATTAATTAGTGGTTTCCGATGCTGCGTTATGTTTCATTTAGCGCACATATAATTTACAACATTGTTATACATTATTCTCCTTTTCAAACGTCACACACAAAAGCTCTTCAGGCAAAACTTTTCATTGACAGATTATTTCATTTTCCGCTGCTGTTGTGTTTTTGCTGAATGACTATCTTGTCAACCTTTTTCGTTATCGCATTTCCCGGTGTTTGTGTTTTTTTTTTTTTTTTTTTTTTTTCAATTCATTTCAAATAATGATTTGTTTTAAGAAAATGTATTCAACGCGTTATTTGCATAGATGTAAATTCAAGCGAGCAGTCAAATTTCGTTGCTGGGCATTGAGCAAATACGAATGGGATGTATGGTAATATTATTTCTACAGTCACCGATCGAATTTGTTTTCATTCCAGTGATTTTTTTGTTACAAAAAAGAATCACAAAATGTTTATTCTATACAAAACTTTTCACGAAAATGGAACATAAAACAATTTCAAATATCGAATGGATATAGGTGCAGAAGATGTTTTTTATACGCAAAAATAAAATAGGAAAAAATTCTCTGATGACATTATTTTTTGAAACACTAAAAATTTATAGAATGAAAAATACAAGATATACAAAATTGAAAAAAAATTTAAATAAAAAAATACAAAATTAGGAAACTAGAAAATTTGTTTGAAATAAATAACTTAATCTGAGACTTGATTAAATATCATACGACCTCCGCGGTGCATTAATATTTCAGGATAAACAGATAAGCTTTCATATCCCCCCACAAATTTATTGGCACGGTTGACTGCGCAAATATCTCACTCAGAAGAGCAAAAAAGAAAAACGTCATGGATAAATTCTGAGCACCGAAATTATACCCGCAAGACTTTGTGGTTCGCGTTGTGTTTGAAATGACAATGCAATTGCGTTGCGCATGATTTGCCGGCGTTATGCAAATAATATCACTCGAATATCGTAAAGTGGATGTCCATTTTTGGGCGATTTTTCCATCCCGAAAGCAAACCACTCGGCGATAAGAAGTCAGCGCGGAGCTTTCAGCGTCGAAACACGAAAGTCTCTTGGGTATTCGGCAAGTACTGCTTTTACTGGATGCTACCAGTCAAATGGATTATATTTATCATCGCGTACAGAACTATATTGCTAAGTCAACAGAAATCACTGTTGAAAATGTGAAAACATTGCAATACAAAAGAAAAATGTTTTCCAATAAATTATATAAAAAAAAACAAAAGAATAAAAACATTTACAAGTTCAATTGAACATACAAAAATTTGAATGAAAAAAATTTAAATGAACAAAATTTATTTGAACAATTTTTTGTTCAAAAGTTCAAACAATTTTTTTATACGAGAAATAAATTGTCGATGAAAATTGGTTAACTCAATTTTTCAAGTTTGAAAATCCGATATGAGATGCGCATGTAATTTCGTCCGGAGTTTCATGATCGAAGAGTTCGGTGAAAATTGTAAACTTTGTGCAGAGAAACTGCATATTCGCACCCTGTGAGATGGTTCGCATGTTTATCCGCGACTGGGGCGGCGCGATAAATAAAGTGGGCAGAGAAAAATGCCACTTGTAAACTTCATAAATAGCGCGGGACGGAAAAGTGAATTCACGCGAAATTACTTCGCCGCGGAATTTTTCCCCGTTGCAAATGGCCGCAGCGTGCCAAGACGCGCCCGTCGACCATTCATTACGCGGACAAGTTGGCCGGAGCTTTTCTAATATCGCGAAAGGTGGCTTCGTGGCGCCTGAATAAATTGACACCCCGTCAGATTGGATTTTGAAGTATAACCATCAATTAAAAACAAATCAAACTTTAATCAAAAACATACAAATAATAAATAAAAAAAAATAAGAAAATAAATGAATTTCAATAAAGTAGATTGAAAAAAATTAAAACAATATTTTAAACTTATTTTTCAATTGTTAAAAAAATTGTAAACTTAATAATGAATTGAAAATTGAAAAAAAAAATGAAAAACATAAAAATTTAACCATTTTATTTATTTTTTTATTATGGTATCTTTATTCCTTCGGGGTGAAAGCAGTTTCAGTGGACTATTTTAAGCTGTTTACGAGTTTGAGGTTCAGCGTTACGTCCGAGCCTTTAGCTGCAAATAATTATTACGTTCGAGTGACACGTGCGAATCAGACTGTGCGGAACTGAAGGTCGCGCTAAACCCGAATTTCTTTCTCCGTCTGCTGCTTTGGGACGAAATAAAATTACCGCATTGTATTCTCTGCAATGAATTTTTTTTTGTCTCAGCAGTCTGCTGGCATTTCTCATTGTCGAGGGGATGGCGCCGAGCCGTTTAGTCATACCGGCTCTGCAAACAAGAGCCAAATAAAAATCGGCGGAATTTGTTGAAAACCGATTCGCGTTTTCTTTCAGTTTCCAATTTGTTATAGAGAAATAAATATTTCGTCAAAAAAAAAAAAATAAAAAAAAATAAGCAAAAAATAATTTATTTGCAAATTGACATTTCTTTTTGTTTTATTGTTTTCAGTTTAAAAAGTTAATTTGATGTAATGGAAAGAGGATGACAAGGATTACATTAATCTTTTTGAAGACAAAACGAGACGAGATTATTCTGATCCAGAACGCGGGTTTAATTGTAACTACAATTTGATCCGCTGGAAACTCAGTTTTGAGTCGCGTCGACCCTCCGCAGACAGCCATTCCGAACGGATTCGATTCTTAATTTAGGTGGGATTTGGCGTCTTGGGGACACGACGTGCGTGCGATCTGCTCTAACGCCGACAGATCCCGTAGAGCCTAATGCGCGATTTACGAGCAATTCGCGGGCTCATGAAAAATGCAGCAAACGATTTTTCAAACCACGCGAGATGAAAAAGAGGTGAGAAAGGATTTTTTTTTTTCGTATCTTTTTTTTCTTCATGTCGAGCATCATCTGTCGTTATCAAAATATTATGAAGCTTATCGTCGAATTGGAAAGGATGACTTTCGGCTGAGGAGAAAGTTAAGACCTGACATTTGCCTTTTTAACTTCTTTGTTATGCTTTTTAGGTTTGATTTTCTCTTTTACGCTGTAATTCATCTTTTGAATCCCAATAAAAAAATATAATAAAAAAAGAATAAACAGAAAATGAAATATATCATAAAATGTAATAAAACTAATATAAATAAAGTAAACTGACAAGATATTTTGCTTTTAAATTATCCAATGTTATTCGTTTAAATCTCATGCCAGATTTTATGTGATTTTTTGCGAACGCGAATTTTCTTGAGACTGAAAAACGAGTTTACGTCTATATATTTTTGAGAAAATGAACGAGCCACAATTTGTACAATAAAGAGGACTTCATTTTACCGTGTGACAGATTTATTAAGAAATCGAACTGTACACTATAATTTCATAATCATAGCATGGGTTACGTATCATAGACATCTGCGATGGTGATGAAATTGCAGTGTGCAATTCCGAACTTAATAAATCTGCCAGCGTCCGTGAGGCTTTATTTTTCAAAGGCTCGGTTTTGCCTCGCCATGTGAAGCTTCGTCAAATGGATTTACTCCAACTTTTTCCTTTCAGTACTATTTTTTTTTCGCAATTTCCCAGCAACGACTCATAGATCAATTTACAAAAAAAAACCTACTTTTTCTCACATAAGCTGAAATCCTGGGCGCCGATAAAAAATCGTACCCCGAAATGTAGCGACTTTTATGACTCGGCTGATAAGCATCGCCATAAAAATAACGTTCGCTTTTTATTCGCGCCGGAACGATCCTCGGACGGCCGTTTCGGCCGGTTTTATTGGGCCTTGAAGGTGCTTTTGGACGCGATAATTGATTCACTTAATTAAACAATATCATTCGTACAAATTTGCGCCCGAAGTTATAAAAATCAAACGGGCCAAATAACAATTATGCAAATCATCAGAAGAGAGATGCAACATTTTTCAAGCGCCATTATATTAGCGATCAAAAAGTCCTTCAAGCGAAATGTTGAAGACTGGGTTATCAAATTACTTTAATTTCTTCTTCAATTTTAATCATTTGATAATCGTTCTTCGAGTAGTCAATTAGAGAAACAAATTATTCACATTTCCAAAATATTTTCAAAACCCTTGGATAGAGACGTTACAATTTTGCAATTTTGTTTTGATATTGTAAAATTTAAAATTACAATTCAATTGTATTTTAGAAGATAGCAAAAACTGATTATCTTTAATCATGAAAATCCTTAGAGAATGATGTTTTGTTGTAATGAAGTAAATACAATAATTGAAGAAAAGGACGATTAAATGAAATGATCACAGAATCTGGCGTGGATTTCAGTTTAGGGCGGGTATACATAAACGTTTGTTCAAATTTAGTCGAGCGATTTTCCGCTGATGAACTCGAGCTCGGAAAGTGCATTTCAAATTTACAATTTTGGGCTTGCACCACCGGGTTTCGCGCACAACAAAACGCTACGCTACGCCCGGAGCGACAAAGCGCGCATTATTTCGCTCGCGAGTACACCGTTTTTCCGGCGCGGGCGCGCGCGGTGTAAGTTGCATGTTTATTTTGGGATTGTCGAAACGAGCAAAAAGCGCCGTGTCAGTGCATGCTGATGGTCTTGGAACCGACAGTGATTTGCCCCGCACGTGCAGACAGCCGAGCGCATGTACATGCACACACACATTCACACCACAAGACGAAGCATCCCGCGTGCAAAATGTCTTCAGAATTGTGTACGACCTAGCAGCTTGCACCATTCCGGGCTGTGCGGAATTTCTCGAGTAGCGCCTCTGTAAGGAGACGTGTAATCCCACGTACACCAAGGTTTAACGCTGTTTTACGCTCGCGCACAACGTCGCAAATATTTCACGCCGCTGCGCGTCTAAATCATCAAGAGATGAGTTATGTTGAGAACATGTTTAAAATGACAAAAAAAAAGAAGAGACGAGTATAAGCAACAAAAGTTGATCCACAATTTTCTTCGTATCATTTTCAACCTGTTGAAACAAATACAATTAATATGTTAACAAATATTTTAAATTAATGATATTCAAATTTTGCAATGATTAATAATTTTATATATAGGTTCATATATGGTTCCATATATGGGGTTTTATATATTACCTGCAATAGTTTCATATGTAATCCATAACAATTAATTATAATATATGTTGGTAACACATATGGTTCCATATATGGAATTATATATGACAATATATACTATCATATATGTTTCTTTATATATAGTTTTATGATACACATTCCACATATGGGTTCGTAAATAATTTCATATATAATGTCAATTTTCATATATAATTTTATATACAGCTCCATATAAGTATATATATATATATATAGTTCTTTGAAAGTATACGATGCTTATCCCACATATAGGAAGTATGTATTTAAATCAAGTTTGTCATAAAAAGCATTTATATATGGAGCATTAATAACATCAGATATAAATTGTGATATAATTTAATCAAATAATCAAATAAATCAAAATAAAGAGTAAAGAAATGTATATAATATGATATGAAGAACATTGACAGCAGACAACCTGAAGAAATTTATCTCGAAGATGAAAACATCAAATGCTATTGAAAAGTCGACAATGTCTGGGCGATACTACAATTTTACTGCTACGTTGGTACGAAATTTCCGAGTATAAAAAATTGTCATCGGTTGTTGGAGGCAGAGCGCGAGAGTGCGCTTTTGTTCGTTTTGAATTACGACACATTTGCTCGAGCAATCAAAGTGTCTCTCGCGGTGTGTTGCGATCCTTTTGTCCGGGGTCCCGAAGATTTTATTAAGAAAACGTAAACATTTCTCAACTCGCCATTCAGTTTGACGTTTTACTGCACAGGCGTTATACGTCGTTTGGAAAAAATTTCACGTTTAAAAGAGAGGCGCCTCTCGTAATTTTATTTCGCCCACAAAACATTTATCTCGTTCGGTGAAAATATTATTGATATTTATTTTAAAAAATTCACTTCTGAATGTTTACAATCCGACGATAAGGAGACTGACGAAAAACATTCTCATGTAAATAAAATTGTGAAAATTGGTGAAAGTAAATAATTTGATGTCAAACCGCTGGTACTCAATTAGCAAAATTTATAATTCAAAATGTGTCGTACATAAAATGAGAATTAATCTTTCGTGTGATACGGACGGCAAAAGCCCGTATTCAAATAGACCCATTAAATTCATTTTTATGAAACCTCATTTTGCTCTTACACTCTCATTTCATGTTTTTCCCTTTGATTCTGTCAATTCATTGATATTAAAATCTTTTGCATGATTGATGGCGGACGTTGAATATTTATAAACTCGCAGAATATTCGTGTATACCACACCCGGCTGAAAATATATAGACCACTCGATCGGTTTTCATTCACCGTCAAAAATCGTTTGCAATATTTTAACATTGATCGACTCGATTATTAATTGTAATTACGTTTCATGGGCTTTCGGCTAAAAATTATTGACGCCGATGTGGCGTTTGAAGAGAGGCAAAAGTTTTTGTGCGCGCGATTTATTCGCCCCCAATCTACGGTTTCCGTTCAGAAAAATGGTGACAAATGAAGATTGAGCGCGATGCGATAAAGTGTAAGTGCACTTTTGTCGTGGTGCGTTTTATCCGCTATGAATTTTTCAGCTTTATAACAAAAAAAAAAGAACTCAAATTTTTATCACCACATTTTTACACAAATACGTTATTGTTTGTTGTTAATATTTTTTTAGTTTGAAATATCCGAACAATGGGGGAAATAAAAAAGTACATATTGGAGGATGTATACTCTAACCTGAAAAATAAAAATGAAATTTTATTTGTCGAGTTTTATTGAAACGGTTGGATTTGAAAAATCTTTTTTTTTTTTATTGATAATATTTTTAACATTGCAAAACTAATATGAAATGCGTGTATTTTTTTTTTGATTGATTACGTATTGTCTCAACGCGCGCGTAATAAATGTCCGACATTGGTTGGGTCGCGCGTTTATTTGGTTTGCTAATTTCGCGAGCCCTCTCCCGGGGAGAGCGCTGCGCGAAAAGTACAGGTTACAAGTGAATCGTGCCGCGCACTTGATTTGTATCCGGTAATTTTGTCCGAGGCCTCGCCAGCTGCATCCGTAATGTCGCCCTGTATTCATATTCGCTCGCGTCCGATTAATAAAACATTTGATTCCCGACGACGCCGGCAATTAAAGTTATTTATTCGCTGTGCACGCGCAAATTAATTTCCCCCGACCGAGAGAGCAATTGCACTTTCTTCAATTTTATTTTTTTTTTCTTCTTAAACAAGAAAACGATGATACCAAAATTATTGATCCTACAATTTAATATCATTTAATTAAATTCTTTATGCATTGGAATTTTTTCAATCTCAATTTTTAATTCAGAAATAATGTCATGTAAAACAATTTCAATTAAGTTGTTTGCATGACAAAAAGTTGCATTCAGTTTTATGAATACAAAAAAAAAGTATATTAACATTCAAGTGAGATTGAAAAAAAAATTTAAACAAAAATCGAAAATTTAAATGTTTTTTTAAAATGGTGGATGGAATAAGTGATACGAGCAAGTTCTTTTGGCAAAGAAATTGATTTCCAGCATGCAAATTCAGCGACTTGTATATTGACACGGGGAGTCGAAATATATGTTGAGTGGCTTTCCACACGTTGCAACAAATATTACATTCCGAGGGATTCCGTTTAAAGCCTTTCTGTTTCGCTCGTGTCTCTTAAATATCAGCACTGTTATCTGACTGCGACAGCCCGACCGGAATATGATCGAAAGGCAAGTCACTTTCCGCGATGTGTTGGATGATAAAAGCATCCGAGATTTCAATATTCAGGGATGTAAAAAATCGCCCTGTACAATCTTCATCTTAAGGATCCTTCATAATCCTTATCGGAGAAAATGCAGAATCAATCAATAGATAATAATTCGAATCTCAGTTCTGAAGTTTAATCTAAAAAGGCAAACTGATGAAAATATTTTATACAATGTAAAATTTATAAAATTCAAAGATCTACGAAATGAACAAAGAAATTCAACTTAAAACAATTATATAAAAATAAAAATTTAAAATGAATAATTTTGTAATTAAAAATGTTGAATTAAAAATAATAAATAAATATAATATAATAAATATAAATAAATAATAAAAAAATAATCATTTTG
This sequence comes from Trissolcus japonicus, assembly GCA_030522925.1. Taxonomy (NCBI): domain Eukaryota; kingdom Metazoa; phylum Arthropoda; class Insecta; order Hymenoptera; family Scelionidae; genus Trissolcus; species Trissolcus japonicus. The sequence continues at coordinate 20,330 of JAPYZS010000677.1, read as the reverse complement.
ATTTATGTTTGATTTTTGATATAAAAAAATTGCATTGTTAAGACAATTAAAATTTTACAGAACAATACATGTTGTCAAGTTTTCCTCTCTTTTTGTATTCCTTCGTACACTATGTATGTACTATCATAGTCGCGTTCTTTGCTCCATCTTCGGTTCAAGAATGTTGAGGTTTCTTTTCGTCGTATGCAAATAACGATGCTTATTACAATCTCTGCATTTCGTGATGCAAAACAACATCCCTCTGAGGATTCTTCAATACTCTTTTTTCAACTTAATTTGTGTCTCTTTCCTTTTCTTTTTTTTCACATTATTAAAAAAATTCAGCTATTGCAATTTTTTCATGACAAACTTTTATGTTCCAACTTGTTCTTTTTTCTCTCGCTTCAATTGTTGTCAATGCTATAAATGAAGTGTCAAATTTTTATCATTTTTTGTTTCCAATTTTGCTGCACAAACTCTGTTTTAAAAAGCACATATGACCACGACGAGTGTCTCTCTCCATCGCTCTCTTTTTTTTCTGTTCGCCTCTGTTATCTGCATTCGCAATTTTTAAACCTCCAAATCTAAACTTTGAGGTAATAAAACTAGCAGGTGAAATTTAGCAGTGCCAACTTTTGCACCGCTCCTTCTGTCTCGACGCTGGTGTATACAGTTGGCAAGACTGCTAGTAATGCATAAACTTCACATAACTATCGCACAAAAACTTGATTGTAATTTAACAACTTTTCGTTAAGACCTATCAGATTGCCGCGAGCAACACCGCCAGTTTCGCTCGAAAGTCAAACATGAAATATGGCTTAATAGCGCCAAAGTATTTACAAAAATGATTTAAACATTTTGTTGTTCAATTTTGTAAAACTTTTTTTTTTTTTTCGGAGAAAATGGGAGTGAATTGCAAGAATATAAAAATTTATTTCCATTATGTAAACACAAATAAATTTAATGAATTGTAAATTACAGAGATCGCGAAAGTCAAACAAATATCCTATAATTAAGTTATTTGAAACGATTAAGCCCGGCACGAAGTAGCAGTTCGCAAAAATGATTAAGATGTTTCGAGTGTCTCGGATGGTTCTGACGTTCGGTAATTACGAGGTCGTGCGGTTTTCTTTCGCGTAGGCATGCATGTTAAAAATAACTCGCAAGGCAAGGATTCGGCTGCGCGCAAGGATGTTTTATTTTCTTTCTTTTGAGCGACAAAATTCCGTGCGAAATTTATGAACTTTGAAAATTAAATCTGCCATTTTTCTTCGTCCCAAAACACGTTTCGTGCACATGCAAATTTTTCAATCAATTTTATTCGTTATGAAATTTTACGGTCGAAATAAAAAAAATTCAATAAAAAGAAAACTATTCGAAAGAGGCGAAAGAGAAAAAATCCATTGAAAACTAGAACCTCCATAACAGTTTGCTTCATCAGAATATCTATCTCATAAAACGCGAATCATTAACTTAGAAATATAGTCGAGGATGAAAAAGGGGAAAAAAAAATCGCCCGATCTATCATGAATTGCTTAATTGAAATTATGGCTGCGATTCTCGTCGTGCAATTCGATACAGCGAATTTAAATAGCCAACTTTACGATCCAGTTTCCACCGCGTCGGACAACGCCATAACCGCGCAAACGAACGTCATTATCTTCAAATTCGTCCATTAAAATCACTCCTCGGTCGTCATTACCTTACATCATTGTTCAATCGGATTGATTTGAACGGAAATAAAATTTGCGCATTTAAATTTCGCGCCACCCGCGCAGCCGTGAGTCAGTCGCGGAGTGGGGCGTGCCTAACCTAACTTTCGATTTGGTTCTATCAAGAGCGTCTAATTGGAGAGGTCGTTTCCGTTGTTTCGGTCATCATTTTTATCGAATTACTCGTGTCCGGATGCGAATGATCGTGTGGGATTATTGCTCGGGAAAGATTGCGTGCTGAGTGGGCGAACTGAGGACGAGAAAAGAAGACAAAGTGGGAGGCTGCGGAGGAAAGGGGACCGGCGTGGAATCCGGCGGCCCCCTCGAGTACAAGATTCCGAAGCTTGCATTTATTAACTTATGCGCAGACGATCGCACAATCGCCGTCTGACATTTTTCCAATACATTTTCCCGTTTCTCGAATCTGTACTTGAATACAAAACTCTCGATCACGCGGGAAGGAATAATAAAATCAAAATTATCAAGTTCTTTTTATGGAAATTATGACTGCGCGGGTTAACTTGTTAACTTTATCGAAAAAAAGTTTCAAAATAGAAACTATTTTGCATTCAATAAAATCAGTTTTCAAAAAAATCAAATACGGTATTGATAGTTCGGGTGCAATGGGAGCCCGTCACAACCTAACATTACAGGGTTCGAATCTTGATGCCGATAACTTTTTTTTCTGAGAAAATTTTAGTAAATTGATAATAAAATTGAAATTATTAAGTTTCTATATCGAAATTATGATTACGCAGGTTAATTTGTCAACTTAAATGTAAAAAAGTTTCAAAATAGAAATTATTTTGCATTAAATAAACACAGTTTTCAAAAAAAACCAAAACGGTATCAATGGCTCGTATGCAATGGGAGCCCGTTATAACCTGACACTACAGGGACCGGAGTTCGAATCCTCATGCCAATCATTTTTTTTTTTTATTTTATCGAGCCGAGTTTGAATATTGTAAAAATCTTAGATTCCAACAAAAATCTTTAGAGGTAAAATAAAATGTAGTTGAAATGAAAATATAAATTTCAAAAAGTATGTTCGAAAATATAAAAATTCAAACCGTGAAAAGCAACGTGCAAGGAAATTGCGGGAATCTGTATAGAACGACAAATATCAACAGAGACGAAACACCTCGACATTTGCTCATGTTCAATTTTGCTGTGCGCACCAAGCGAGTGCATTTTATTGGAAAGGAAGTTTTTTTTCAGTGGGTTATGCAAAGTGCAGGGAGGTTTTATAGTAAGGCAAACAATTTCCCGTTGGCTCAAAAGTTATCGATGATTGAGAAAAATAGATGTTTAATATCCGATCTTTCAGTTAGCCAGATGTTTGCTTTGCCATCGAGGCGAGGATTCTGCATTTACCCAAGATCGATATGTGTAATTAATATTTATAAGTCATTTTGTACAATCAATGATGACCATTTTTTTCTAATTTCCCCACAATAATTAAAGTGAGAATAAATGTTTGTACCCTGTTACTTAAATTGGCACCCGAACTAAAAAGATAAAAAAGCGATTGAATTATGGAATAAAATAAAGATATGGAAAATAGCTGTTTTAGAGTGCGAGTCGATTTTCGGTGGATCGATTTGATTTTTATGACGGTAATGGAACGTTACGAAACGATCGTGAGGCGAGAAGAAGCATCAACTAGTGATCGTATTTTCACGCCAGCTAGGCGTTTCGAAAGAAAGGAACGCTGTCCCGTATAGCGATTATATCTCGACCTTGATCTGGTGATGCGGCAACCGGTATAACTCTATCGCGACGATATTATGCGGCGCAGCGGTGGCGGCAATAATTTTTGTTAGCTTCGGTAATTTATATGCCAGATATACGCCCGATAAGGGTCCGGAATTGCCATCCTGAGCGCCATATTAGAAGACAGCCGCGTCGGACATTTGATATTTCACTCGTATTTTATGCACCGATTCATACATTCGAGATACAAAATGTAATGCAACCATGAAACATTTTTCCATTTCCTTCATCGTTTTATTGCAAATATCTACAAAACATCGAACAAAATGTTTTAAAACATCATCTCAACACTCATTAATCATAAGTTTCAAAAAAGTTATCTTAATGTAACCTTAATTCAGTGGCTCTCTCTATCATACATCAATCTCTATTCAACTGTGCTCTCTGGATCTACCAAATTTTCACACAGCTACGAAATGAGATATTTTCTTCTTGAAAAATTTGCTTCGTTTTTTCGAATGGCTCCTCGAGTTCCAACTTTTCCTTAATTTGACATAATGAATCTGATAAACGCAAAATATTTGCATAAAATCTCCATAAACACAAGTCCTGATTTGACAACCAGATTTGCATAAATGTAATTTAATATCAAAAACGATCGTAGATTACATGCCCAGATTCGAGAGCATTTTTCTGTTTCCAAGTTTTCTAATGAAAGCAAACTTCAGCTAACAAATTTGTATTCATTTTGGCGCTTTGTTTTTTGCCGCCAACGCTGCACCCCTAAAATAACCACCTCTCTCTCTGTTATTGCGCAACATTCTGTTGCACGCCGCAAAACTCCATAAGATTCGTTTATTATAAAAAAGAACATTTAAGGTGATGTCGAACCGGGAGTTACCGACATTACAGATTTCTACACAAAAAACTGAATTTTTAATATAAAACGTTGACGAATAATGATTTCTAGTTTTCGAAGTGGAGGTTCATCGTAGAAATCATTGTTTGTTTACATTCTTGAACGAAAAATGATGTTTTTTGTGCTACGAATTCTCCCAATGTAGGATGTCGCTCTTCTCAATATTTTGAAAATCAACAGTTATTATAATTTTTATGAACAAAGTCCTTAAGTCTGTGGCAGCAGACCTTACACATCACCACTTGATTCAGTTTAGTACACAACGTTTACTATGTCGCTATCAAAACAAAACTGACTGCCAACCTCTCAAACATTAACATGACAACATAAACATACGACGGTCGCGACATCTACATTCAAATTTTGAAGAACGAATTCTTTCAACGCAACAATATTATAATTCAGAGTTTAAAAGCAACGGAATAATTTGATTTGACGATTCAAAATGTTTGTTGCCAAAAGTCCCATTCGTAAGGGCAAAATTTTAACAATTACTGCAGATGAGGAGGTGAATGCAACATCGTTGCGCGAAAGTCGGCTAAGTAACGTTACGGGTTGCAAACTTGGAGGCGCACGTAGAGCGGATTAATGTTGAATAAAACTAATGTGTTACAGGGCGCGTATAAATGTAGCAAGTTAATGTGTATAATCGCAGTTTATATAGGCATGCATATGCGAGATGCGTCGTTCGGGGGCGGCCGCTCGCCCCGAGGCGCAACGAGCAAATCCACGTACACGTACGTCGTATAATTCCTTCGGCGAATGTCACGACTGCCGCAAATAAAAAGTGAGATTGCTTCTCTAATTTATGGGTAGCGATGCTCCGCATCTTATAGTCACGACAACCGATGCCGGTAGCCAACAGATATCGGGTATTGCACTTCATAAAAAAATAACTCAAATGATAACAAACAAAAAAAATGGCAAAAAAAATATGACAAGAATAAATTATTCGCGTCAGAAAATCAGTCTGTTTTTTGTTTTTTCAGCCTGGAACAAAATCTTCGAACAAAGAAAATTATCCTTTGATCAAGAAATTACTTCTTGCGGCAAGATATTTTTTTGTTCTTCGCTCACCTTCAAGTTACAATTTTTTGAGTTAAAGATGGTTGATTATAATAGTTGTAAAATCCATTTTTATTTTTTGTTTCATTTTTTATTGTGTTTGAAGTTGTTGACAGATTAAAAAATTTTAGTTTGACAGGTTGGATATAGCCAGGTTGACAGTTCAAAAACTGTCAACTGAAAAAAAAAACAGTGTAAAATTAATTATTTTTCTAAAAAGTGATCTTTTGTCAGTCCACAAACTGTCATTTTTGACAGTTCTCAAACTATCAGTTTGACAGTTTACAAACTGACATTTTGACAAACTAAAAGACAGCCCACTTCAGCAGTTTAAATACTTTCATTTAAGACAGACTGAATACTGTAATTTTGACCGATTTAGAGTTTTATTTTGACAATTTGATAACTGTCAATTTAAAAAATCAAAATTGATTGAGACTGTCCAATTTTTTTGGGTTTGAAAAATGACTGTCAATAAAATACTGTCAATTAGTTTCTAAATGAATTTCTACATTTTTTTACTTTTTATTAGACATTATTTTTGATTATGATATTTTGACAGTTTTGTTTTTAATTTTCAACTGACATCCTTTTGAACATGAGCTCATATTGATAATCGTACGAAACTGCACTAAGCAAATTTTACGTAACGACACTCGTCTTCAAATATTAAAGTCCCAAAAATGTGCGTACCTGCATAATGTATTCACAGTGCGAGTATAAGTTCACTTACACGATTACATAACACTTATGCAAATTTCCGTCGAATAACATTGACATCAAAGTTAACGTTGCTCTTAGTTAGAACAATTTACTGCGTTCCCATTATCCAACGAAAATTTCGCCCGCGTTTTATATTGACGATACTGTGTTCTCGAAGACGCGCTCTACACTTATTGAGTTTTCGGTTTATTAATTTACCACCTTGACTTGTCTTAGTACCTTAATCTTAAAAATCCACAGGAGCATAATTTTATTTCCAAATTATCTAATTTGACAAAATGAAATATAAAATGTAAAATTTGCAAATATTATGAAACAAAAAGATGTGAAAAAAAAAAATGGTCATCAATTTTTTTCCGTCGCGAGGATCGATTGATCATTTTAATTAAGGATCGACTGCGAGACAAAATTATTCACTGTTGTTTCTTTTGTTATTTCGGGCGTTAAACGACAACGTAGTAAGGAAAATGTAATTTGTATGGAAATTTTGTGCAATAAACTCGTGGTTTAGTACTGTCATGGTGACGGGAAGGCGCCCGGGCATTGCTTTATTCGTTGGTCGCGCCTTTTTTTAAACGTTTCAAGAGAGGACTTTTATTTACACGAGCATACTAGATGTTAAATAAGGGAAAACAGCACGTAATGCAGAGTAGTGAAAATTAGTTGAATTTTTGTTGCGTAATTTCCTTTCATTACGTTTCTCATTAATACATTTTGCAAACCAACGAATGTTACAAAATAAACCAGGGGAGCATAATAAATTAACCAACTCAGACAATTTGAAATAACAACCTCACGGTGAAATAATACAAACAAAAATAATTATTTCAACAAACAAAAAATTAAAAACGACAAGTGAAAAACAAAATTCAAACAGGAGTAAAAAGAATTTCAGTCAATCAGAATAGTGAGTTATTTAACAAGATGGAGAATTACTTGTTTTAAATTCAATCTGTTTTCATTAAAATATCAATTTGGCAAGACCACAAGGACCAAATAAATCTGACGAACTTTTCGTAATGGCAAATGAGCATTTAATTGAGAGGTCGAATAATGTATTCAAACGATGATTCACTATCGATCCGTTTGAGTATTCCGCTATGGTCCACGAATCAATTAATTATTTTTTGACACCGATCGTATTGACGGCCCATGAATTCCGATTAATAAAATCTTTTCTTTATCTCTCGTTGAAAATATTTCAACGCCGTGCTCGGGAGGAATTTAAATCTAACGCCAACCCAAGTTGGATAACAAATTCCGCACGAATATTGTTCACCCAAATTATTAGTCGAATATTTTATTTATTATTATTAGTGAAATATCTGTGTGTTCGAATGTATTAATTAATCAATACGTCAAACCGAATTTCAATATCCATAATTTCAATTTTTAGTCCAGACTAAGGTTTCCTACATTATTCAAGAATTCAACACGCCCAGAAACCTAGTTCCAATTACTTATAAATAATTTTGTAGTGTATAATACAATTCGGTACGTTACGTCAGTCAATATTTGATATAATCAATTGGAATAATTGTCTATGAAATGAAATTTTGTAAAAATGGAAATTTAATTGATTTTTTTATTTATTATTCGTTAGGTACGAAAAATTTGTTGAATCGTTGTATAGCAACCTTTAACGAAACGAGAAGTTTTTTTTTTTTTTAATATGCCGACCTCGTTTTTATTTGACAATTTTCTCCGCGGTGTTTTCTTCAAGCTAAATATGGTTTCAGTGGCGGCCAATCGTTTGCCTATTATTCGCGTCTCAAACGGTACTTGATGTCAAAATCGAAAATCGGATTCCAGATTGTGGGATGCAAAGTCACGTTTTTATAAATTTTATTCATCCGCGATTTCAGTACGAAATTTTAACACAAAATTGTTCGCGTGGTTGACCAAATAAAAAAAAAAAGAAAAAAAAACGCAGTCACGTTATATCGTGACTCTGAAGGTTGACTTGTGTTTAGACGCGGATTACGGTGAGGCATTCCAATTTTCTGCTAAGCCTTAAATGACACGGGAATGCCATTTTGGTCACATGGCAGTCAACTTATTTGCTACACGATTTTCGCTACAAAGTATACCATTAGGATTTCACTTTAGATGCTGACAGAACTATTTTTTGTGATGACGATGGTTATAAGACGTTCCAGAACTTCGATCTTTAACTAATTAAAATATTTCTGACTTGGCAGTCGACAGCTGTCATTTCTGACAGTTCACGAAATGACATTTAGCAAGTTCAATCAATCAAAGAAATCTCATTTTTGAACGTTTGCACGAACTGTCAATTTGACAGTTGCTTGTCAACAGATTTATTTATTTCAATTAAATGCTGTCAAATTGACAGTTTGAAAATTATCGATGTGACAATTGAAACACTAATGCCATATATTTGAATGTTTTATTTTGACACAAGATGTATCAAAAATCGTCATGCTGTCAATCTAACAAATTAACATCCTTCCTGTCAAATAAAAATTTCAGTACTGTACAATAAAGAAAATAGTCCCACCCTTCATTGAAAGCTAAATCGATCACCGACGAGTTGCTCAATATGCAAATGATCGGACCTATTTCGAAGGACCACACAGAATCGACAGGTCCGATCATCTAAAACGGCGCCGTGAAATTCTAGCGTTTAATTTTACACCGACTCAAGCCCGGGATAAAAAAATTGATCCAAAGTTGAGATAAAATTACGGAGGTTCTGTTCATGCACCATGCTCTCTACCGGTACATAAATATGAAAGCTCGAAATTGTTGAATTTTATTGCCCTCGGTTGTCCCCTTTTGTCTTACTTGAAAAAAGGTTGAATCGACAAGTGTCACCTCTGGTCTTGTTAAAATCTCGTTTCAATTTAAGAAAAGAAAACGAAGATTTGTACATGAAAATGAATCGGACACGTTTCCTCGCGTGATTTAAATATTTTGACGCGCCTATTTCAATGTATTTTGATGTTTCCTTGTATTTTTGTAACATCTCTGACGGTTCCGTCAAACAGATTTAATTATCCTCATGAAAGTCAATAAGAAGCCCATCAATTATATTGATTGATGAACAACTATGTTAACTAGCTATAACAAACATTACAAAATTGCGTTGCTCCATGCTGGACTGTCTGTTATAAATCATAGCTGAACTCCATCCAGGCCATCGTTTTGCAATTGACAATGTCTGTTCGAAATCCTCTCCCTTCACTTTGCATTGTTTTCCAACATTGAAATGCAAAATCATTCGCCTAATAACAATCTCCTTCGACTTTCCTCTCCGCTCTAACCTGTGCCTAACTTTCCTAAACACACTCACCTGAGGCTCTTAAATAATAGCTCAGCGACGACGTGCTTATGATTTACGAGTTTCAAACCCGAAAATAATTGATAGGAAATTGAATCTTGCAAAACCGTAATAGATTACAAATGGAGGCGTATTATGTGTCACTGGGATATGATGCAGGAGGGCTACAACGTTTTATATATTTTCATCATGCTTTCATCGTAGCAATCTTGAATTATACATGTCCTTAAAAAATGTTCTTTTAAAATTTATCTTTCAAATTAAAAAGAAAAAAAAGAGAGAAATAAAAAATATAATTCTTTGAAGATTGTAATCTATTATAAATTGTTGCCATGTCCCACAAAATGTTGACACTTGACAAATTGACATTTAAAAAATTTTGACTTCTATATTGACAGGATGGTAAATAATCGTTTATAAAATTTCACTGTCATTTTTGACGAGACACAAATTTTTATTATTTATTATTGGGACAGATCACAAACCAAATACTTTGACAGTTCAAAAACTGTCAATTTTGGCGGATCACAAAATGAAATTTTGAAAAAAAATGTTATATTTGCCTTTGTAATGGTTTCAAAGTAAGAAACAAAAATGAAGAATTCGCTTCTTGTTTTCCAATTAGAATTCGGATAATTTCGAAAATTTAACTTCAGAGTTAGTGAACCAGATGAGAAGGAAGAACACACTGGTCGGAATCGCAGAAAATGGCCAAGTAATGTCTGCGCTATTAGCTGGAATTATGAGAAATTTTCCGCAACAAGAGTTACACAACTATGTGTATTACAAAGCCAGAAACCACTGCAGGTTGATACGAATTCCCCGAACGAAGCTCGGTCCCCGGGCTCCGTGTCTTAACTCCTGGTTCGGGATCTTTAATAATCCACTGCTCTTGTCTTTAACGAGCGCAAAGAATGCCACATGTTGAGCCTTTCACCGGGAGTTCAGCGTGAGGTGTCATTTCAGAACAATAAATCTTTAATATCCCGCATGCATAATTTATCAAGCGTGCAGCGGTCGCTTCGAAACAAAACTTCACCGTCTCGAATTCCGTCGGGCAATTAATACATTTTTCTTTGACCAGTTGACTGAGCTTGATTGGCTGGTTCTGAACTGAGAACTAGATAAAATTCAAACAACAATTTCGCATTCAACTTCCTACTGAACGGATATGTTTTGCAGTGTGGCTTGTTGACATCTTAACAATTATTTAGTTTAGTTATTGAACACTGTTAATTTAATTGCTTAATAAATAATAACAATTGTGCCTTTGAAAACTGTCATTTATCCCAATTAAATTAAATACTGCTTTCAAACAGATTTAAACTATTTATTTTCCGAGTTCCACAAACGAGTTTTAAATATTGTCAATTTGGAAAATTTAGATAGAAACTGTCAGTTTGACAGTTTGACAGATTGTGACAAGCCAAATACTGTCATTTACAAAGTTTTAACCTGTCATTTTGACAGTTCAAAAAAAGCCATTTTGACAGACCACAACCTATTATTTTATGACGCCAAAAATTATTATTTTGACAGTACGTACACTATTTTTGACAGATCACAACCTGTCCTTTTGACAGGTCATAAAATTTGATTCTCGACAGATAACAAACTGTCATTTTGAAACTTCAATTGGAGGCATCTAACTATTTTCGTCCAAGAGATATACTTCTTGTTTCCACTAAAAGTTTTTGGTTGACAGTTACGTTTAGTAAGAAACGTGAAGGTAAATCTTGCGTGTCTTGGCCCAGTCGTTGAAAGCCATAACAAATTGGCCCGATTGACAAACTTGGCCGAGTCGCAACTTGCCCTTGGGTGAGATTCAAATAAGCGCCGCTAAAAGTGAGTAAGCGGCGGCGTTGCCTAGATTTTCGAACGCCTAATAGAATCAGACTTTTGCCACCCACTCGACTCATTTATGCCCGCAGACAGACGGGCGTTTGATTTTTGCACTGGTCTTTTCAATCCTGCCTCGTACAGACACTCGTTCGCCTTTGTGGAATCCAATTTGTCTAGTCGAACTTGGGCGCTCATAATTATCGCCTAATCGCAACTCGGGCACCACCTCTCGCTCGAGTATTATGTCAATTTTTACTGAATTTATTATCAGCCGTCTGTTTGTTTAGGTTTTTGACGAGGGTTATATTTTATCTCTCGTTGGTTTTGGGACGAATGTTTGCTTTCCTTTCTCTCGTTTTCTTTCACGCGGATGGAAATTTGTCTACTGAATTTGTTTTCGTCAATGACTGACAAGATTTACACCCGAAGTTTAGAATGTTGGTGTAGATATTCCAAACAATAAAAAAAAAACGAAGATACCATTCGCTTAAACTTTTCTCATTCTCACAACTGTTTCACGTTTGCTACTGCGAGGTTTTCTCGTACTCACAATTCGACTTTTTTCCGACCGAGATCTCATCTAATTTAATCCTAAATGAACAATTTCGGATCTTATGTCTTTTACATCTTTTTAACTCAGTTTCACGATTGAATCCAGATGTCGTTTCTTCTTTATTTCTCAAATTAAATAAAATTATATTAACAAGTCAAAAATTTTGTACAGAAATAATAAAAAAAAAAAGCACAAAAATATTTAGTACAGCTCTAACATTTTCATTTTGACAGTTCATAAACTATTTTTTTGACAGATCACAAAATGATAGTTTGACACTCATTTCAAAATTCATTTGACAGCTCATTTTGACAGGATTAAAAACATTTTCCTTTTCTCGATAATTTTAACAAATCACATACTGTCATATAATGTACAAACTATGAAAATGACAGTGGACTATTTTATATATAAAAAAAACTGAAAAATTCATCAAAAAAACGAAAAGAAACATGATTATAAAAAATGTCTTCGAAACTTCTAATTAGAAGTTAATTACTATGATTAGAGTGGAGTGTTGCGCACGTTTTTGCCATCGGGTCATTAATTTTGCATTAACGTCTCTTATTAAATTTCTCCTATCAATCCATCGGTAATATTAAGCGAGAGAGACGCCAACTACAACTGTCTCGGGGGATCAGTCAAACGAGCCACGCAAGGCTGATGAGTCGCAATGATAAGCCCACCTCGGCCGATTGAATTACACGTCTTTTTGCAACGTGAAAGTTGCTCACGCGGTTTCCCACCTGATCGATAGATCCTCGCGGGTTCCCACCGATGAATGGGACCCGTGGGTTGCGTGGAAATAAACGATTCGCGAAGGTAGCTGCTGACAATCGATAGCCACAGGCGATCGTTCTCGCGTTGTCCCTCCGACTTCCGCTTCGGTGCGTGCACTTATCTTTCAGGTAATACGAGAAGGGCATAGGTGCACGAATAGAACGAAAAATCTTAGAAAATTCTGAAAACAATTAAAACAATTCTGTTTCCAATTCAATAAAAATAAATAATCAAAGAAATTAATAAAAAAGTGACTTTTCTATTGTTTTAAAATAATTTTCTGGAAACATTAGTTTGACAGGACAAAAACTCGTGACAATTCGGAATCTGTCAATTTGATTGATAATGTATTGACATTGTATTGACATTTTAAAAACTCCAATCTTGTCAAATCAAATACTGTCAAGTTGACAGTTCAAGTACAAACAGATTTTGACCGATTGTATATAAGTTATTTTGAGATATTGATGTGGCTTCAATATTACAACAATTTTTAAAGTTTGAAGGAAAACATTTTGACATTTTCTCTGACAGTCCAACCATATAGTTCTATTTGTACGAGTTATTTTTCGGTAAGAAAGTTTTTTATATGAACGTCTCTCTATTTTAAAAAAATTTTTGTTTTATCTTATCTTTTAATCAGTGTATGAAAGATCTTTGAAGAAATTTTTGTTAGAAAAAAAGCCATCCCTACCAACCTAGAAGAAATAAAAGTTGAACTTATTTTGTTTGGATTTTCCGAGTTTTTTTTTTTTTTTTTTTAAGAGTAGACTAGACTGTTTATTTGTAATCTTATCCGTTTAACAAATCACGACTTTCCTTCGGTTGGAAGTTTTGTGGAACTTGGTTGGATCGAGGGACGAGTTATTTATTCATCCATTGTTCGAAATTGTTTAGGTTGAATAATAACGCCAAGCCGCACGATGTATCTCCAATATCGGATAACAAATCTCGCCCGGGACGACCAATCTTGTGCCACGCGGCGATATTATATTGCAGGATAATTAATACCAAAGTCGCGTCTAACTTCCGGTTGCGGAAACATTTTCCCTTTTGACGCACGATTAATGGCCAGCCGACCGGCGAATTCGATAACTCAAATGAATCAATTTTGTGTCAAGAATGTTCCTAATTTGATCCCCTTGAAAAAGAAATTGTTAAAATTCTGACATAAGTATTAATAATGTTTTATGTTTTAGTACTCAAAAATCAAATGCTTTTGTAATTAAAAGAAATTGAAAGAATTTGAAATTAAAAAGCTAATATCGAAGTCTTTCATGAATAATGAAAATTTGTCCCTCAAAGATGTGAACATTTTTGTAGTTTTTTTTCTGTATTTTCTTTTCTTTTTTCGGTGTGTATACGGAGAAGCCGTTTCGCTCGGCAGGATTGGATTGTCTCGCGTTAAAAAATTAAAGATAAAGACCGCGCGTTGTCTTAAAAGACCAGCACTCTTTCAGGCATAATCTTCGTGCCAGATTTATGAAAAAACGTCGTGCCGAGAAAAAACAAATTTACTTAATCTTTAAGCTCAGCGGATTTTCTTGAAAGTGATAAGTTTGAAGATAAAACGATTAAAAAGAGTAGTAGCATTTAATATGAAACACATCGTCTTTAACATTTTTTTCATTCAATCAAATTTCATTAGCTATTGTTTTTTTAAGTGAAAAACAAACTACTAAAAAAAAATTTCATAAAAAAGTCTTATAAAAAGATAAACTAGCATATCTACAGATTAAAATTTAAACAATCACAAACGTCATTTTGACAACTCCAAACTAACATTTTTGACAGTTCACAAATTATTATTGTTGACAGACCACAAACTGTCATTTTGTCAAACTGTCAGTTTGACAGTTTGACTGATTGTGACAAGCCAAATACTGTCATTTACAAAGTTTAACCTGTCATTTTGACAGTTCAAAAAAAGCCATTTTGACAGACCACAACCTATTATTTTATGACGCCAAAAATTATTATTTTGACAGTACGTACACTATGTTTGACAGATCACAACCTGTCCTTTTGACAGTTCACAAATTATTATTGTTGACAGACCACAAACTGTAATTTTGACAGACCAGAAGAAACTGTGAAATAAAATTCCAAATCAACATTTGTTAAATCAGACGTATATTGTTTGCATGCTCTCTTAAGACGAAACGAGTTTTCCAGGTGTACTTTTCGAACTTGATGAAACTAATGTTATTTACAAAAAGAGTCTGAGAAAGATGTGGAACCAATTCGTTGATCAAATAAAAACTTTTTTTGTGCTCTCGTCTACTGTATCGTCATTATCATAGTACGTTGATTAACAATTGGCAATCCTGTTTACTCGGCACGCCGAGTTGGCTCTGAAAATCGAATCTGAACGCGAGAGGGAATTGATTGTATTTTTCATCACATTGTAGATGATTTGGAAAAAAAAGAGAATGAAGCGGCAACGCGTTCTCTCCATTGCTTTTTGGTGATTGGATTCACCCGGCACCTGCAACGCTGTTCAATAGTTGACTGACGCGTATAATATTATATCATGACAGCGTTGGATTGCCGGCTGAGCAATATGTGTAACACCCATCGATTCCGTCGAAAATTTACAGATCGACATGTTATTCCAGGCTTCAGAAACTCAAAACCGCAAAGGAGATTTGAATTTCGGCAAGGCACGGATAAAAAAGACCGACTAAATAACTTCCCAATGCAAATATTGTGAGCGGATTTTGCACCGGATATCAGCGATTTATTTCGTTCCAATCATTTTATTCTCCTTTTTTCCTCCTTTTATTTTATTCTTCTTATTTTTTTAACCCCCCGAGAGAATTTTTTTTGCCGTCTGATAGTTGGAAAAAGCTTATGTATTTGCATTTTTGTCTTAGTCTTTTTTTTTACCGAGCCGGTCGCTCCATTTCGACAAAAGTATTGAGATCCTCGGGACAAATAAACTAGCCGAAAGCGAGCGATTTATTTCGCATCGACCTACTTAAATTGGAGCCCCGGCCCTTAACCCTGCAAATGAAATTCATCTCCCGAATTAAAATACCGACCGTCTATGAGCGCACTTAATATCTGGGTGAAGTTGTACACAATTTTTATTTCGGGCGCCACCAACGGAATGCTCGTAATTAAAAAAGTTCGCTTCGCCTCACCCAAATTATCGCGACTCGTCCCGCCAACTGCGCGCTCTCTTATTGTACGACGGAGAAGATATCACTTGCGCGATGTTCGAGCGCAAAGACGAGCGTCATTAAGCTGATTAATTCAAAGTAGTCGGGGGGATACAGTTGTTCATTGAGATTAAAATTTTTACGTTGGCGGATTAGCAACAAGTACCAGTGCGCGACCGACGAAAAATTTATTGATCGATTTCAACAGAGATGGGCGAAAAGTATGTTATGGCGCTATCGAAATTAATCCGGTTCGATTTTCCAGGAATTAATTTCTGATAAAGTGTATATGTGAAACAGTCGAAAATTTTATTAAAATTTGATATTCATTTTCAACAGCAATATCGTTTTTTAATCAAACAAATTTAGCGTGTAAAAGATATATGCTTATTTATACTTGGATGACCATTAAAAAATTGTGAAATTCGAGAACTTTTGGTATCCCATTTTTAAATTAACCAAATTCCAAAAAAATAATTTTTAGAATGATAATTGTTTTATTTTTGTTTAATTGTACCAAGTTCTGAATAATTTTCCATAAATTCGTACGAGGCTGTGTGATTAAGTGGCTGATTTACAAACAAAGATATCGCGGATAGAAACTGTAGATCCCCGCTTCGGCGGAACTGCACACGAAATTTCCCGGATCTTGGTATAGTATTTAAATTTATCTTGATGATATGCATCCGAGGATTATCTGTGCTTTATCAAAACGATCGAAGTGCACTTTCTCGCTAAATAAAGTAAACTTCCATGTCACGCCGCGCCTCATATGAATATTCCTCCCTTGGAATTTTCATTTTTTTACAAATGAAACAAACTTCTTGAAATTTTATAATGAACGAAATAAAACGTCATTCAAAGAAAGGACAAACGTCGAATTTTTTCAACAGAGAAAAATCATTTTGTGATTTCTTTTTATGCTGAAATAATTTTTCTCGAACGATGCAAAAAGCTGCGAAATGTTTTTCAAGAATCTCTTATTTTTATAATATATTTTTATAGATCTGATTGTAAAATTAGAATACAATTTTATGCCCGTAGCGTCTTATCACCAACCATTAGCATGGCAGTAAAAAAAATCCGTTAAAAAAACGCTGACGCGAATCCCGGCTGGAATTGACGTCGTATGGAAATGGTCACTGTAGACGCTAAAGGTGCGAGAAATAAAGAAAACGATCAGCATGTTTCTACAGGCGATATTGGATTCCGACAATCTATTTCGAGCATGATTCGAATCGCTGGGTTTCCAGTGCAACTTCCAGCGAGAGAGTTATATATCGGAATTTCAAACTTCGGATACTGTCCGGATGTGTCGGATGATTAAGAGTGTTTGCATTTTTGTCTCGCTATATAAGATGAGCGGATTCGAGTTGCTGCATTTTTTTCCAGCACCTTTTTAAGACCGAAGGAGAATCTGCATTTAACTGACAATGACACGAGAACTTTGTATTTCGGTTGAGAAACAAGGCGGAGACTTATATAATTCTAAAGAACTGTTTCCCAAGATCTGGCGCCCAAAGATTTGGGCGCCAGATCAACTTATTAAAGTGATAGGATTGAGACTTAGATTTAAATAGATTTATATTCTCCACATATGTAAAATAATTCTATCCGCTTTCGTATGGGCAAGTTGCACTTTTACCATTAAAATGATATACCTAAGATTAGAGAAATGATAAAGTAGTACATTAAAGATAATTTCAAAAGGATATCCGGCGAATTTATAGACAAAATTAGCATGTTTATGGTGTCAAAAAAAAAAAAGAAATCATTCTCTATGGGAAGGATGAAAGATGCAAAAATATGAGGGAAAAGAACACCGAAGATACTTTTCACCGCCTCCAATATGACTCTCTAGTGCTTAAGGAAAGCGGAGGTAAATGTGTTTAAGGCTGTTGGCAATTTATCGGAAAACAAAAAGTCAGTTCGCCATGAGAGGCGTGAAGTTATTTTTGCATATTTTTTTGTACTCTTTTACTCACAAAATTGTTGTATCCATCTTGTAGTTAGAAAAATCACATACCTGAAACAACAAAAATAAAAAATTCATGAATGTCTACGAAATAGAAATTAATTCTTTTGTTTAAAATAAATTTTTTCGACATAATAATGATTATCATCTTTTGTAGTGTTTAAGTAAAAGTGTAATTATGTCTAGAAGTAAGTTAAAGTAATGAGAAAAATGAAATGTATAAAGAAATAAAATCATAAACTAAAAATAAAAGAGTAAAAATAAAATGAAACATAAAACGAAGGAAAAAAATGAACATAAAAAAACGTAAGTAAAACCGATTGAAATACAACGTCCACTTTTGGCCGTAAAAATGATTGTTCGCGAATTAGCCAGAGAGGTTTCGGAGAATTCCGCCGAGGTAGTTTTTTGGCCGACAGAAAGGAAAGCTATCCGGGCGCACTCGTTAAAAATTGTAAATCGTGCCGTTTCCACGCCAGCGAAATTTGTCTCCTGACAATCGTATGTCTTATTGATCGCACTTTATTTCAGGCACGAAATCCAAGCGACGAAATTCGCGACGCGCGATCGCTCTCATAGGAACTTTGAATTATTCCTGACAGGGTCACGTTTACGGAGTCATCAAGTCCAAAAATCGCAACCACAATTTCCGTTCCCATTCTGTGTTTTCCGATCCCGGGGACGAGGCACGCCAACGGCAAATGATTACGGCGAACGTCTGATTGAGGGCATTCTTCGCCATAAATTAAAAGTCATGAATGTTTAATGCAATTTATTACGAGGCAAGGTCTTTAATTGGAAGCGAAATGGCGATTTATTTTCTTTCAAACTTATACCCATTGAACGTTCTTTCCATTCCATTTCCATTTGATTATACCTATATAGCAAACCATACACAAATATTTTGCCTTCATTAGGCGTTTGATTCGTGAAACTTCAGTTGGAAAAGTAATAAAAAACAACATTGGAAAATAAATTTAAACGGAATCTAAATAAACATTTTTGAATAGTAAAGAACTGTCTTTGTTTTTGTCTGTCTTCGTATTGGTTTTTTTGCCTTTCCTGGTTTTTGTCTGTCTCTGTCATTGCCTGTTTTTGCTGTCATTATTTTTGTCTGTCTTTTTTTGTTTTGGTCTATCTTTGTCTTTGTTTTTTGACTTTGTATTCATTTGTCTTTGTTTATCTTTGTCTTTGCATTTCTTTTTCTATCTTTGTCTGTACCTGTCTTCGTCTTTGTTTTTATCTGTCACTGTTTATTTACCTTTGTCTGTTTTTATCTTCCTGTCTTTGTTTTTGTATGTTTTTGTCTGTCTCTGTTTCTGTCTCTGTCTTCGCCTATTTTTTTTTCTATCTTTGTCTATCTTCATCTTTGTCTTCGTCAAATCTGCAAATTAAAATAGATATTTCAAAATGGAATAAATTTCTTGCTGAGAACTTTGTTTGTCTTTCTTTTATCGAAGTAATGTATTTTTTTCATTCATTTTTTTGGGAGAGTACAGAGAGGAAATATTAAATCGCAGTATTGATATCATAAAGTTCAGATTGCAGGTTGATTAATCGGCCATCGAGAAATTAATAGAATCCCGCAGTCAAGTGCAATCAAGGTAATAAATTGTACGGCAGTAGCATCTTGCTGCCATCAATTAAAAAGCAAGATTCTCAAATTCAGCTCGGTTCAATCATCCATCACCAACTTGGAAACTTGGTTGTTTCGTGGGTATCATCTTTCCCTAATCCACAGCCGTCAGGTCGGATCAATCTCAAGGCTAATGAAAGATTCAATTTCAACATGAGCAGAATACTTCCAGCGGGGACCCGTCGATTTCGTAGCTCTCCCCGAGAGTGCCGCGTGAAAAAGCCGACGAAATTTCGTCAGGCCGCGGAGAGACTGCCAGGCGCATACCTGGCTGAGGCGTTTAACCTGCGGTTAGGAGATGGTGGGAGGGCGAGCGACTGGCGAGCGAACCCGGCCACCCATTGAGCCATCCAGAAACTGGATTGTCGAGGGCCCGCGGACCAACCGTAAACAAGCCGAGTGATTTATGAAGCGGGTGTCACTTTTTCGCCGCGAGACCGATGCGGACGGAGTGTAACTCCTGAGTATACATTTTTCGATAAAACATATATTCCGTACCGACACCTACCGCGTCATTCAAATTCGTTTGATAAGATTACCGAAGTCTGTTTTTACAGAGTGTTTCGAAACATCAAAACAATCACTCAACAAAATTAAGGTGATGTGTAAGGTCTGCTGCCACGGAGTTAGGGACTTTGTTTATAACAATTATAATAACTGTTGTTTTTTAAAGTACTGAGAAGAGCGCGATTCTACAATAATGGGAGAATTTGTAGCACAAGAAAAACATCATTTTTCGTTCAAAAATGTAAACAAACAATGATTTCTACGAATAACCTCCACTTCGAAAACTAGAAATCATTATTCGTCAACGTTTTAAATTGAAAAATCAGATTCTTTGTGTAGGAATGTGTAAAATAAGTGAAAAAATCGCGCTCTTCTCGTTAAATTAATTTACAATCATATTATTAGATTTTAATTAAAGAAATCTGTAATGTCGGTAACTTCTGTTTGACATTACCTTA
>JAPYZS010000676.1:0-34957 GCA_030522925.1 Trissolcus japonicus | reverse complement strand
AGTGGAGGTGGATGGGTCACGGAACCCGAAAATGCAGAGTTGCAATCCTCGTTCATTGCACTTGACGCTCCGCGGCTAAGTCCGCGCGTATGATTGCGAAATAGTGTAATGAACGGGCATGAATGTTATAACTAAGTGAATGACCGGGCCATCGGTGGGCCGGTGACTTATTAGGAATTTACTGTATTGCTCAATATTGGTGCATTGACACGGGCGTACATCCGGTGCGCTCGGGGAACGCCCTTTATTAATTAATTTATTAAATAAAATATGAAAATAAAATAGTTAGTAAGGCGCGGACATGACAACATAACAAAATTGTTCGATAATCCCGTGTCTTACTGTGTCGAAAAATGTTTTTTTTTATTTACGAGAACATTACACTTACTCTATAAACACTTCACATCACTTTGTTATTAAAAACAAAAACTCGATTATCAAAAACAAGTACCCAACTGCGCACCCACGAAATTCTATGTGCTACGTCCCTTGAAACTGACCACGTGACTACACACACAACTATACTTTGCCCGACTGCGCGTTCTGATTGGTTTTTCTCACACTTATGCTGATTCGTGCTGTTCCAGAATTAAAGTGTTAAAAAGTTAAAATTATAAATTTTGAATATTTAGAATTATATGCATATACATTCAGTTTCACAGCAAATGATGTGACTTTTTTGGAACATTTTTTTTTGAAAAGTAGTTGTTTTATTTCTCTCAGTGCAACTTTCAGTAATTATAATTTATGGTTTTCTTGATAATTTCAAACCGTGATATATACAATGTTAAATCCTTCATATTCGTATTTCCTTCATGAATATACAGGGTGTTTCAGACCAGCTATACTATCTTAAAGGGTACGTAAGTGTTAAAGGGGTACGGGTAGTCTGGAAAACTCTGTACAAAAAATATCTAATAGTATATTTAATTTATCCTTAAGTCGATTCTAAATACACGAATAATAGATATTTTGTGTTTAGTGTTTTAATTATTACGATTATATGTTTTTTCAAAAATTATGTATACAATATTTTTTTACGTAAGGGTTAACTGGAAATATAATTTTAATTCTGAAAATTGCATTTTACATTGAGTAAATCGAAGAACGTTGATTTTATTTCATTACTTATTCAGGTAATGAAATAAAATGAAAATATTTCATAAATAATTACGAGTCCTTCATAGGGCCCCGTGAATGGCCTTTTATATAAAAACTTTCAGGTGATGAAAGGGCGAGCTGTAAAACGAAAGGTTGCCTGCGAAAACGCCTTGAATGGACTTGCAGGAACCTTTCAAGGGGCGCCTCGAGAGTATATTTTGTGTTTTTAACTGGACTCGCCTTGATTACCTCTTAAAGGCAACTAGATATCAACCGGGCCATAGTGAATTTTTTACCATAGTAGTTTGAATTATAGAATTCCATACGCGGATAGAAATGAAGCAGTAAATTTTACTAGTTCTTCTCTGAATTGTATGATGGTAACGTGAAACATGATAAATTACTATTCCAATTTGTAAATTTTGGTTTTCAGTATAATTAAAAAAATTTTAATTTAATTATTATTGATTTTTCTATGTTGACATTCTAGAAGTTTGTAGGAGGTCTTCGGTTGACATTCCATTCAGTTTTCGATTCAAAAAACTGAGAAAGTTTATATGAAGTTGTCGAGTCTCGAACCCCAGCCCCATCCGCGCGTGGTCACTTAGGCCTCCAGCTATTCCACCTAATAGAGTTGGACGACATAAAGCGCCTAAATACGTTTGATGTAGGCGCTCTAAAAAATTGCTATCCAAATAGTAATATTTCGTGTGTAACTGACAAAAATTGTTAGTTGAATAGTATTTTTTCATCACTTTCTTAGGTAATAACACGTAAAGTCACACGATTTAGATAAAAACTAGGAAAAATTACTGCTTCATTTCGATCCGTGTACATCAAAGAATAACCGAGCTTAAATTAACTCGAAATGTTAGTTCATCTTTTTCAAACTTTTGTTATTTTTGTCTTCTCATGTAACGTGTTGACGGAAGTTCAATTTATGTGCAAAACTAAAGCTATGTATTATATATAATGCTTCATTACGGCGTCGTAAATGAGTTTAATGCAAACATTGTTATAGTCTAAGGTTTTTTCAGTTCTTGAATCTCCGAGGTTGTACCAAATTTATGACTCATTCAAAAAACGTATTGCCTTTGTAAAAAACATTATGACTTTTTATAAACCTGTTTTTTCACAAAATTCAAACTTCCTTTTGGCGATGCAGTTTGCATGATCTCAAAACAATGAATTAAGGTCGCCTTTTTTTTTCTTTTTACAATTCTTTACAAGTTTTCTCCGTTCTTCAACTCGGTTATAAAATCGCACACAAATTTTGAACTCGTCATTAGAACAAATTACGATTTCCGTGAGGATGCATCTCTAAAAATTCTTGTGCATCCAAACATTTGAAAGAAAACGTAAGAATGGTACTTGTTGACTCGGACGATCTAGTTAAGCAAAATCAACAACGATTTTTATCTTGAAATTTCATTGCTTAACGATACGTCTTATTGAAATTCAATATGTACATTTTTCTCTCGCGTAACGATCCTGTGCAAAATTCTTAGAATAATTATCTCTATATAATACCATGGAATATTAAAAACGATGCGCAGAAGAATTTTATAAATATCTTGATAAGATCCAAATATTTTGCACTGAATAACGAACTGAACGTCTGTGGGTATAAGAACACGGTATATCCGTAAGAGCATTGAGTCAAAAATTTGCATGGCCATCGGAGAGCTGACAGGTATTAGGGTCGGCAGCGCCTAACAGAATTCACAACGTATTTTGAGCGGACGTGAACATTCACTAAGCGTCACATTTTTCGAAAAGGCATCTGGCCAGTTTTGGCCACGTATCCATTATGGATAAATGGATATTTCGGCTAAAGGTCTCAAGGCTAGACGTATATATCGATCTGTAAATAAATTTAACACTCTACCACGAAACGTCAAGACAGTCACTCAAAGTTGTAAAAAAAGGAATTTGTCGTTGACTGAAATTAGCCCCAAAAATCTTTAGAAAAGCACACAAAATGTTATCTTCGCGTGTCTAATTAGATTTATTGTGATTCGCTGACATCTGATAAGAACTAGCGATTTATTCCAAGCCCGGGACCGTATCTGTTACGATCCACTGAACTCAGGTCATGTCGTACACCTGAATTAGGTCCGATTAGATCACATGGATTAGATTTATTCCGATTCGCTTTGTGCCTTATGAAGTTGACGTAATCGACGCTGTTTGCGAGCTGTTACGAAGGGCGGAATAGTGTTCAAAATGTAATAGCTTTTCGCGTATCTTAGAATCCAACTGCTGACGATGCACACACAATTATGATTGCCAAGTTTCTAACTTCAAGTAATAACCATCGTTTCCCTTCGATTTAACTTGTTTTTGAGTAATCGAGCGATATTTTCTTTTACATTAAAAAATATTGAATTTTTATATTTGAGACACTTATAACTCGAAAGTGAGGTTAATTGAAATTCAATAATGGATAATTATAGGTACAGCTTTGCTTTATTATTGGTAAAGTTGATGCTAACATTAAACTTTTTAGGCTCAAAATTTCGGTGCAATCCGGAAAGTTGAATATGAACCTCAGTAAAATGAACTAATGTTTATATGTGTGGCTTCCCACTACAGAAAATAATTTTGTTTTGTAGGATAAATAATTTAAACAAGGACACTTCAAAATTGTAAACCGTTCAAAGTCAAAAATCAGAAAACCACTTGTCTGGTTATTACCAGAAGCCACACATATCTACATAACATATAAACATTAAATTACATTTAAACATATGTTTATATGTAATGTAATGTTTCTTATGTAAACTAAATATGTTTTAATAAGAAAATTTGTATTGCACCAGAAAAAATTCAATCTCCACACAAGCTCATGGTGCACTTGATCAATAATTGCTAAAAACAACCGAAAATTATTTGATTTAATGAAATATATAAACCCTGGTAAAAATTTATCAGGCCATTGTAGGGCGTGTAATGGGCCTTATAGGGCGAGCTCGCCTTTAAAGGCCTCTATAAGACGCGGCATTACACGCTCTACAAACGCCCGACAAATATTTACTACACTGAGAAAAATGGACTGTTAATATGACAGTCCAGACTGTTGAAAAAACAATCCGAAAAATTTTATTCAAAAAGTAAGATTTTAGTACTCAAAAAAAAAAAAATAAATAAAAATAACAATTCAGACTGTAGTAACAGTGCTGCGTTAATATCTCGACTGTACAATCAGCACTGTTGCTAAAACGTTTTAGACTATTAATATAACAGTCCATTTTTCTCAGTGTAGGGAACTTATAGACAGCTCAATGAGCGCTTGATTCAAATCAATCTTTCGACTAACGTGAAAATTTCCATATCAATAATTTTGTTATATTAACAGTATAGAACGTTTTGGGAACAATGCTGACTGTACAATCAAGACAATTGATGCAGCACTGTTACTTCGACAGTCCGCACTGTCATGTTAACAGTTGATTATTAACAGTCAGGACTGTTAAAATAAAAGTCTGGACTGTAAAATCGAGTTACAGTTCAGCATTGTATCAGAAGAACAGTCTGGAATGTCATATTAACAGTCCATTTTTCTCAGTGTGTTAAACCTGAGAACTTTACTTCTCGCGCATGTGATGCGAGGTCAAGATCGCCTTACACTTAATTCAAGCATTCGCGCTTGTGTTCAGTTCTTCATGAGCTTGGTCTAAGCTCAAGAAGCAGTTTGGATTTATATGATAATGGTGTTGTTTCAAATGCTGCATAAAATTAAACTTATCCTAGTTCACCCTGGTATTCTTTTAAGCGAAAATCGCTTGGGTGTAACACTTCTTTGAGTTTGTTATTAATTTCTGTTTCTTTCATTATTATTTTTCAAAATGTAAATGTAAATTTTACTGTTCAAATTTTTACATACGTTAAATAATGAAAGCTTCAGACCCGATCATTATTATTCACAGACAATAACTGATATTTACGACTACTTGTAATAAAACTGTCGAATCCGTACAGTAATTAAAACTTACTGCAACCTGCGTTTGAACTTTATATCTTTATCTTGTTATCTTCGTCCACAAGAGTAGTTCTGTAGTTAACGACCGTTGTAGAACAGGTGTAATTACTCATCCCTTCGAGGTCGTGTCTCCATCTCTAGGAACTTTTGATCATAACGAAGACAAACACAGGTTTTGGTTCGTCCTTGCCTACCTTTACTCTTGCAATGAATAGCGTGTGAACAACAAAAATGTTTGATTGTTTCTTTGAAATGACAGGAAAAAAAAAGATGAGAAAATTCACGAGAAAAAAATATAATCAACTATATTTTTGTCATTTTTGTCATATATTGTGAATTTTCACAGCTGGTGTCGGAACTGAGTTTGACCAAAAGCGTTTTGCAAAGATTTGCATTAATTTTGAAGAACGTGTCCTCTGGCTGACAACGCAATGAATGGTGTTCGCCGATTCTCCGAGAGTTTTTTTAGCTGTAGCGAGATTTTCGCGGACATGTTCAGAGTTTGAATTAGTATGCATTAAATGTAATATTTGCTCAGTGCAATTCTGCTTCGAGTCAATGTCTCTCGCTCATGAATTTTAGCACAAAAACGTTCAAGCGGTTTCCCGCTATGCAAAAAATCGTCGTAAGCTCCGACCTGCAGTTCTTGAAACGAAATTAATTAAGGACAGTGCAAAGCACGTAAGATGTCGAGAAATTTCATGTACCGACATTTCAACGATTCAGTTATCTAAGTTTCCAGTACAAATGTTGTATGATTGTCTTTCCAAAAAATATCACAATTATCATCCAAAAATATTTCTCAAAAATCGCCTTAATTTGAGATGAATACGACCCCATTTTGAATATTTTATTATCCAGATTTAAATGACAGATTAGCCTTTCTCGGGAAATACGAAATCAAGTTCTATATACACTTTATTTAAACTCTAATTTACACTTTTGTATCATTTCTATATACTCTTCCTTCCAAAGTATTGAAAAAAGAAAGGCAAAGGGGCGAAGAGAAATTCAACAAAGTTTAATAAAGTCTACTTAAACCGGAATAAAATTCGAATAAAAAAAAGGAAAGAAAAACGTGTCCGGTAATCTTAATCACATCGATCGACGTTGCGATAGACGAAGTTCCATTCACATTGATTCCCTCATTTTAAGCTCGGATCCATTCTTTTATATAGCAAATATTTTTTGAGCGAACGAACTAGGTCGCAAAGTCTTGGAAAATACAAATAGAAAGTTTCGCTGGCGTATTACGTCGGTCTGTAACGAAAAACTGTTGATACTTCGTGACAAATGAGGTGCAATTTGCCGCACTCATTAATCCGGCATAAGAATGTTCAAACGAGACAATGCACGATGCTTGAACGTTGCCATTCGCTTTGTTCCTTCGAACTTGAATTACGATTATTTTTTACACGAATAACTTTTTACACGGCCTAGTCTGGCATCCCCTCGTTTTGTCATTACAGAAAAGAAGACGAAAATAATGAACGAAAACCGTGGAGATACAACTTTTTTATTCGCCTTTCGTTCGATGCACTGCAAAACATGTCAAAGAACAAGAAAATAAATGTAACCCGATCTTTTTATCTTCTATTCATATTATCTCTAAAAAAATGAGAATTGATGCATTTTCGTGATTATCAGGGCTTTGCATCAATGTATGGGATTAAGTTTATCGGGCTTTTCGTCGAATTTGAATTATTACAACTACTTTGAATTAGTTCATGCGACTCTGCATTTGAAGTCAAGCGAAACCACAGATTATTGGGAATGATCTGTGGTGATTTAAACGATTCCAACGAGCGTAATCGTGGTCACGTCATTGGTAATAAAGCCTAATTGATTATACACTCATAATGTGAATGTTCATTTAATCTAAATAATACACATCTCTACGTTCACCACAGCATCCCCAAATTTTCCTTGGATAAAAGAAAACTCAATTTACTTCATTATTTAACAAATGACTGTCCGCCAGAATAAATTTTAATTCAAAGCATACCCATGTAGAAATTTCTAATGCTACAGTTGTCCCAACGTTGAAACGACGTTGGTTTAGCAGACGTCGGGAACCAACGATAGTATATACGTTGATACTACTATATAGCCGGGGTCGACTCGAGGTATTTAACCGACGTCAATAATCGTCATTAGTACCCATGTAGAAGTTGCCAGCGATTAGCCAAAATGGACAACCGATTCTACGGTTGTCCATTCGACCAATGTTTATCAAACTAAATTCCCAGAAATGCAAAAAAATCTGATAACCAACTTTGACATACATCATTTATACAATGGTGGCATACAATATTTATCCAACATTGGCTTGGAACATCGGTTGCCAACGTTGGGCAAATGTTGGAGCAATTAAATCTTTTGGATAAGTGAGTAGCATATTTACACGATATGTGATGGAGACAGCCGATGGAGCAGTGGACTGAGTGGCGGACGACAAATCCGAAGGACGAACGTTAGCATCCCACCTCAGCACCAACAACAACCTTAAATTCATCGAACTTTTAAAATTTCATTCAAACACTGACTATTAAATCATAAAAATAATTATCTAAAAATAATTACGTGAAAAATTGTCAATATAAATAAAATAATTCCATTTTATAAATAATTTGAATAACATTGGTTTAACTCTAGCAAAAGGAGTTGAGCCAACGTTGGCTGGCGATGATGGGCCCGCGTTTCATCCCAGAGGTTTACCATCTCTGGACCGAAGATTGACAGCCAAAGTTGACTCAACTGTCACATCGATATATCGCCGATGAAAAATCGTGAAAACAAAGTATATTTGTGACATTGGAACAACTTTAATAAATTCGTTTAATAAATAGCTTGAAAAAATTGACTTTTTACATGTATATACAAGGTGGACTGACAACACCATCTTAAGTTCGACCTCTGAGTCTACTGAACTCAACCGAAGTTCGATAAAAATTTCACTTTCACAAGTTTTTGAATACTTAATAACCTTTTTTGAGGTTAAAATATAATAGTCTATATATTGATTACATATTTGAAAGCGTAAGAAAAAAAATAATTTATGAAAAATACCCAACATTGTTGGACAACAATAATAAATTAAAGAAATAATACATATACAATAATAATATATATACGAATACATATTATTCGTCAATATCAACTGACAATACTTGTATAAAATCTGGTAAAAAATAAGGTCAATCCAATAACGGTGAAACATTATGAGTCGGACCAACGTCGAGAATTCGTCTGTCAAAGTCATTTGCAGGTATAAATTCGGCGTCGTCAATAGGTTGTCAACAAACATTCACAACGATGTAGTGCCAACGCTAGGTGACGACGTCAAGTAGACGTCGTAAACATACGTTGAAGGGTATTACATGCGGACGTTGAACTAATGTTGATCCAACGCCGGGAAGAAATGTCGACTTTGACCAACGTCAAGCTAACGTAGATCCAACAGAATATTTCTACATGGGTAACGTTTGTTAAGAAATTTCAATAGCATGCTTCGTATCAGTGATGTAGAAACAGGCTTCATGTGTTAGCTTGTATACGAACAGCATTATAAAGTTTCTAAAACATTTGAGTAAATGTAAACAAACTTTTTTAATGAAAATATAAGGTCATATTAAAAAATGTATCGTAATGTAATTAGATACATTACATTACGATACATCGTAATCATAGCATGAGAACAATTTTCAAATTGAATACTATTATTTCAAAGGATGTTAAATAACATATAGGTTGAATATGAGACAAAGAAAAGTATGTTTGCGGGATTATAAGCGAACCGAAACGATACCGCAAAGCCTTCAAAAAAAAAAAAAAAAAAAAAAAACGCCGCAATTCAATAGAATCAAATACATAACTGTACTGATTGTACTCCCTAGTAAAAATTGAAGTAGGGCCCCTGTAAGGCTTGCCCGTCAAATAACCCTTTTAAAGGTAATTGCTATTCTGGAAACTGGCGCTTACAAGGTATGTGACGCTTTGCCCCATAAATACCTTTAAGGGCGACCCTTTAAAGGCCCCGGACGAGCCCTTATCGGGATAGCCATTTTTAAAAATTAATAAACAAAAAAAATATTTAATTAAATAATTTATATTATTTTTATAATTATTTTATTTATTTTTATTTGTTTGATTTTTAAACCATTTATAAACTCAGATTTCTAATAAAAAAATCAGAATCAAATTTTGGGGATACAAACCCAGGCCTCTAAGGTGGTAAGACACTGTCCAGTACACTGGGCCACCAGGACATGTCATTCTATGAAACTTATTGGGAAACTCACTCATACGATAGATGTGTATTTAAATATAAAAAGATATGTTTTTAGTTATAAATTTGTTTATTATAAATTATATAAATTATTAAATTATTAATACTGACTGGAAATCATTATAAAATTTTGGTTTGAAACCCTTGACTTATCAATATGCTGTGAAAAAAAACATATTGTAAAAAAAATATTTAACAATCTATAAAAAATTTGATGATTTTTCTTATTTGATGATTTGATGATTTTATTAATTTTTATTATTATTGAAATTTCATTAGGGCTTACTCATGGCCCTTATTTGGCCCTTGTAAGGTGATTTACTGGTCAAGCGTCACACACCTTCATAACGCCCGGATGAAAACTATAAATGACCTTTCACGGCCCCATAAAGGTTCCTCCTAACAATACTGACAACCCCTCTTATTAGGGCAAGCCTTTAACGGGCCCTAAATATTAACAAGGCGTGCCCTAGAAAATTTTCACTAGGGCTGTTTTATTT
This sequence comes from Trissolcus japonicus, assembly GCA_030522925.1. NCBI lineage: Eukaryota > Metazoa > Arthropoda > Insecta > Hymenoptera > Scelionidae > Trissolcus > Trissolcus japonicus. Next base: position 25,086 of record JAPYZS010000676.1, on the reverse strand, counting down.
TTGATCAATATTTTTTTAAGATCAATACTTTATTCACAACAAACTTCATATTACGCATTACAAGGGTCATATTCCCAGAAAAAATCAAGAATCGTACTAACATTGATAGATGGATTATTAAAATTATACTTACATAATATTTATTCAAAAAATTTCTGCTATTTATCCCTATCAGTATCACTTTAAAATTTTGATTTAAAAAGTTAATATTTAAGTATTTTGAAACACGGTGTATGTCCTTGAAATACGATACATTTTATTATGACCTCGGGATGTATACATTTTTAATCGACTTTTGAATGTAGACATGTTTCCTGTTTTAGTTGTGTATTCTTCCTGAAATATCTCTTCCAGGATAAACAAAAATTGTAAATTGAAAACAATCAACAAACAATTGAAAACTCTGTCTGTATATGAAACATTGTTGCAATGTGGCATTATACCAGGTATTAACGAAAACTATAATATGATGGATAGCGAAGCAATTTAAAGTTTGGTAAACGGTAATTATGCAATTTATTGTCAGTTAATAAAGAACTTGAAAAGTACAAAAAAAGTTTCAAACCGTTGAAGAATAAGCATCCAATTTTCAAGTGAAAACGGTGCGTCCCATATTCTATAGGTGAGTGTTTACCAACTTGACGATTTCAAACAACACTGTAAAAAATGTAATCTGGTTGCATTGCTAGACTAAATATAGAAGAATTTTGCACAAAACTTGTGAAATTATAACAAATGTAGTGTAATTTTACACAAAAATTGTAAAATCAACCTACATTTAGTATATTTTATATGCATGTTTTAAAGTGAATAAACGATACAACTAAGTTGCCTTAAAACTAAGTTACCTTTTTTATGACGTGAAGCCTGTTCACATAAGACATGAGCTCTTATAAATTTTTTTTCATTTTTAAAAAAGAAAAAATTAAGTTATTCTTCAAAAAAATATTTTCGATGTAAGGATTTCTTCGAATGAGCTGGAGTGTAACTCTAAAAATTTTGCATTCGTTGCTCAATGCCGCTTATTCGTTGACACGTACATACAATTGTTCAATCCTTCATTCCGAGAATGATAAAGGGTCGCACTCTTCTCAATGTCGATGACGATTTTTCACCAGTCAAGAAGCGTGTCAATGATTTATGATGCTCAACTTCCTTAGCTACGAGACAAGACAAACAAAAAAATCATCAGACTGAGATCTATTATTTGCTTCGCTTCAATATTTCAGTGGATTTTAATAGGATGTTGAATTATCCTTCATCTCCGAGGGGAATGATATTGTTAATATTTCACATATTTTCCAACCTATTAAACGTAATCCAGAATTTGTTTCTGTTATATCACCAAGGTTTCTGAGTTCTTTTGTCGCTTTCTCGCACTTTTCTGAGGATGAAAAGAAATGTAAACGCATAGAAAAGTTATTCGCGGCAATTGTTTTTGCCAGAATAATCAACTGCTCACACACAAATGCAATTTCCACGCAGTTAAAATAACATAAATGTAACTTTCGTGCGTAATCGTTTGAAAGAGCTACCGGTTCCATCACGTGCAGATTTAATTGTAATTATATGTTGCAGAGTTTTCGCGAGTACAAATCTTTAAGCAATTTGCATCGGGCAGACAATTTTAAAATGAATGCGGTTTTATTAACACGACTGTGAGTACGTTTTTCAATTGGTTTCGCCGCACTGAAAATTTCGCCTACGCAGACAATGAAGCTGCTTGCTTACAAGAAGTTTCGCAGCCGTTTATCATGCAAATAACCGTGCTGCGTATACTTCTACTACAACGAAAAAATGAAGTTGATCTTTTTGCGTACTTAACTCGATTAAATTACTTCAAAAGAAGAAAAACCTAAATTACCCTTCTATTTCATTTCTGTACTGCCTTTGTAGGTTTTATATTAAATTTTGTAACTTTAGTTTTGATTAGGTTTTAATACTTTTTTGATATAAATGTTGACGATACAATTTCATTTGTCAGAATATTAAAAATCGTATATTATGTTTCAAGTAAAATTTGAAACTTCTGTAATACACGCGAACGAAGAGATATACAGATGAAATGCCAGGTTTTTTTAACTTATGATTGAGAAATTGATTCCCGATTTTCATTGCTCTTGATTAAAAAAAACTACAATTTCCTTCTAAAAGTAACGTTACAGATTAATAAAAAAGTACACATATATTTTAGTTACTTTGAAATACATCTCATTGTAATTAAATTGTTACGAAATGTGTGAACATTTTGAGAAAACCCTCACGGAAAACAATATATTTCAATAATATAAAAAATATATTTTGTCTATATTAAGTATATTTCTGGTAATATGGACTATATTTTATATTTATTTTGTTCATAAATTTCATTATATAAATTTATAAAATATAAAATAAAATATATTTTTTAACGAAAACATTTATGAAATTCGTCAATAATGACTATAAATTTTTGTGAATATATTTTTGATTGTAAGGGAAAAACAGGAAAGGTGGAAACTATAAGAAAAAAATATCGAAATATCGTGAAAGAATTGTGAATTGCATTTTTTCTACATCTACATCAACATATTTGCTTTTCGTTGGTGCTGAAATAAACTTACAACTCTGCGTTGTCTCGCAGATAAAACTACTCTAAAAACAAGTTTTCGTATTCCTTTGGAAAAACTCTGAAAAAAGTAGTATATAAAAATGACTATTTCTCTTATATTTGTTTTCAATGTTTATAATAATATGTCATATTATTTATTTGAAGAAAAAATATTTTCGTTTTCGTTGGTTTTATATCGAGACATTGTTCGGTGCGAAGATACAATCAGTTCGGATTCTTTATTTGCAGTTTCAAGTAGTGAATTACAATGTATAGTCAGGCACATTGAATTTGGAAGTTGCAAAAATTCAGTCATCTAAATAATTTTCAAAATACCGCAACAGTGAACCATTAACTACGTTGAAAACTGACAAAAACTGAATTAACTTTTCAACGCTAAGTATTACAGCAATATTTTACTTGATTTGAAAAAAGCGTCCTTGAAATACGTCAACGTAATGCGATCGTAAAAAATGTTTATCATCTCTTTTAAGAATTTCCTTTTAGCTGTAATGATATTTTTTTCAGATCTATGAAGGTATTATTTTTTTGTTATTATTTAGATTGAAATTGTATTTAAAAACATGCATTGACTATATCCGGTGTCGAAATAATTTCTGGTGAAATTCAACTTCAAAAATATACATATGTATATCTGCTCAGTGCATACATGGATCGACATATTTCAAAATCTACTTTAGAAATATGAAAAACTTTTTTTCACATTTTGTATGTTTCGATAGAAAGAAAAACACGTTGAAATTTCTTTAAATACTATAAAACATCATTCAACTTCTCATATATGAAGTTTCCATTACTTTTAATATCCATTCACATATTTATTTAGATTTATAAACGTAAATAAATAGACACCAAAAACCGATTTAGTGCAAAATAATGGATTTCATAAAGCAATTTAAAACGTCGCATCAATCAGCAAACGTCGATAAACGGCATATATCACGTTGTTTTAATTAAAGTATATAATTTAAGTGGCGCACACGGTAAACGGCGTTTTAATCACTTACAAACTTGATTCAAGCGAGAACTTTATTTGATGTTGCAGATACGTTGAGTTTAGGGGATCGCACAATGGAAAGTATAGAGAGACACTCAAGCCATGGCAGAGCTCGACAGCAGCTACTCATTCAGCCGAGCAACTCCAAGGGAAAGCTCGAACCGACATTTGATTATAAGCAGCCGACGAACATAACAGCGGTGGTCGGCAAAAATGCCTACCTTGCGTGCCACGTTCGCAACCTTGGCAACAGAACGGCAAGTTTTAATATTCATGAAGCGTTTTGCTTGCATATTAATCAGACGAACGCACCACCACTTTTATTCGTTATCGTGCATCCCATATATTACGTGTGATAACAATAATATCATTCTTACATTATAATTTAGGCGTCAGGTCATCTTGCGCACCTAATAACGAGCGGCACGTTTCGCCATCGCGCGTATCAAACACCCAAGTTTTCCGCGGGCACGTTAAACGTACACCTCGCCCCGACTTAATGCGAAATCGTGCGAAATTGTTTTCAAACGGGCTTTAACATTACTTTCATCGTGTGAATAAATTTTATTATATTATTATTTATGATCGGCCGTCACGATCCTAAATTTATGATTAGTCTGTATACAAGTCGGTTTTCATTTCAAAAGTTCCTTTTCTGAATATTTTTTGTATGAAAATGACAGGAATTTCCCATGTCAAATAGAACATCCTAAATAAATTAGAACACTTCAAATTGATACAATTTCAGGGAGATTTAAATTCAATTTATTAATTCAATTCGTTTAATTTATTAGTTAAATTGACACACGAACCGCAACTACAATCGACATCCATTCCAGTTTGATTGATTCAATTTAATATTCCTGCAGTGAAATAATTGACTTTGAAATTCTCGAATTATTTATTATCGTTAAAGTTAAGGAACATAAATTGAGTCAATATCTTGGTGCAAAAGAGCTTTTCGAAAAACTTAATAACAAAACGTTACAGTTTGTTAAATCGCATTACAGGATTTTACCAACGTATAGAAGTTTAATTATTAAAATTGATTTTGACTTTTCATCAATTTTCCATTGATGAAAATTTCATAAATATAAAAAGTTACAGAGAAAAAAGTTTGTTCATTAAAAAATTATTTTGTTTTGTTGTATTGCATAAAAAAGGAAATAATAAATCCTTATTCGACATCATTTACAACTATGTAGGTCACTTTATTTAACAAATAGAACGGAAATTTGTTTAAGTAAAACTCAGCATAGTTCATATTTTACAAGGCGAGAGTAAAAAATATTATCGAATCTTGTTTCTTTAATGATTCTAACGGTTATCAAATTTAACATAGAATGTCTGAAAATTAAACGTTCATCTGCTATGTGAATTTTCGTGACGCCAAAGCTATTCGCTGTTCATATTTTAAATTTCTGCACGAGAAAGTATTTTCTTATCTTGGTAGAGAAACAAGTAGGTAAATAGAATAGTGATTTATCTTGCCGTCCTTGTGAATTATCACCGATGATGCACAAAAAATCATTGACCCTGCAAGCATTTTATCCGAAATCGATTACTGCGTTAACAAACAACCGAATCCATCTGAAACGCTCAACGTGCTAAACAAAAATCAAAAGCAATTAATTTATTCTTGTTTTATTTACTGCAAAAGTACAAAAAACTGTTGAAAAAGTGTTTGCGAACAAATATATTTTGATAGTATACACGATTTGTCAGAGAATTTTGTTTCACAATGATTTTCACAATTTTCAGCCAAGGTGGTTTTAATTAAATTTACGGTAAAATCACTTTTGAATTCCACGTTCGAAACGAGATCTACAAAAACATTTCCTTCGCAAAATTTACTCGTTCCAAGGAACGCAGCTTGTTATTTCTCTAACCATTTTCGTTGGAATAACTCCGAAAATTAGCAGGTCCACTATATTTTTGTTCTCATTTTGAGCCAATTTTTCTCATAAGTACCACATAGTATGCATCTTTCACATAGAATAAAATAAGCCGAATACATGCATCACTTTGATTCATATATTCAGTCGGGATTACTGACCAAGGGTTGCGTTAGATATAGGTCAACTTACAGTAACAAAAAAGCCAACGAAAGCAGCAAGTGAATGCAGGTACTCTAGTTCGTTGGCGGTAAAATAAGCAAAATCTGGTGAGTTTTTGCATGCCAGGTTGAAACAGAAACAATATTTTCGTATGCGATTTAATGTTTGTTAATCAGACGAGTCTTTCAGCAGTTGATAACTTTGAGTTTTGTTCAATCAATTACTTTTCAAATCGTCCAGATAAACTACGAATATTTAGGAAATTGATAGCGGATTAAAAAGTAATTACATCCAGAGAACGTCTCACTGTGTCTGTTAATGTATGCAACTTGAATTCAACTCGCGCATCTCATCGATTGCTATTTTACCACGTTATTGAAAATAAAGAATCAAATTATCATAACGCCGTTTTTTATTTCGATCTTCGTTATGGGTATATAACTTGAACAACAAAATATATAACTGTATATTAAATTTTTCATCCGGTATAAATGTAATAATTGTATAATCCTATTGCAGCAAATGAGACTAAAAAGTTGGTCGCACGTGTACTACATATTTTGGTCTCTATGAAGATAATCCTTTTTAGACAGGATTAACATAATCGAATAAAAATTTTGTCTCTGATCTCTTTTGTAGTAGCATAACAATCCAATTCCTCAGTTATTGACAGTATTTGGTTTTAAATTTGAATGATCGAGTTAACTTACCTAAGTGAGATTCGATCGAAATTATGTCAGCTGGCTCGTCGGAATAGATCGCTTGTAGTAAAGTAAAGTTGCTTGATCCTAGTACAACATTATAAAGGACTTTTAAAAACCTCGCATTTATAGAACCACTAAAATCTGCTACGCCTTCTATTTTTACTCGTTCCTCGTGCGATTTAGCCCACCATTACATCTGAAAGCAACAAAATCCATCGAATAAATAGATCCTAAAACAACCCAGACAGAAACAGCCAACATTTAGACGACTTTGCAATTGTTCCAACGTTGGGTTAACGTCGGCAGACGACGTTAGTCGTATACGTTGAACCAACGTCGGATCGATTGCGTATACAATGTCGGATCAACATTGGCGAGTTAACGTTGGCAACCAATAATGTGCTAACATGGAACCAATGTTAGTAGACTGACATGAATATGAGCTTAATGTTAATTCCCAACGTCAGCGAACAATGTAGGGCCAACGTAGAAGTTCGTACATTTCTCGTACGACATAGAATTTGTTTTTCATCAATTTGAATAGAAAAAAAACGTTATCACGTTGATGCATAAACATTAATTTTTAATTTTTTTAAATCTAAACTATTGTTATAATGTAATAATTTATCTTAAAATTCATTAAATCAGATTAAATTGTAAAAAAATTGAAAAAATTTTATAGATATTAAGAAATAAATTTATATAAACATCTTAAATAAAAATAATATAATCATATTACGATAAAAGTGAAACTTTTGAATATTTTTTTTCCATGTCTAGATAGATTCAGTTAGACTAAATCATGCATAACCAGACATGAAAATATTCCTGTATTCAATCAGATCTACTCATTTTCCAGGTCTGATCAGATCTGAAAATGGACCTAATTCGACAAAATTTTGCCTGATCATGTAAAATCAGACATGAATCAGACAGAATCAGATAAGATTTTATAAAATTTGACATATTTTGACCTAATCAGGAGTACTTCCAGGTCTGATCAGAACTGGACTTTTTTTCACGGGAAAGTTATTTATTGGAATATATTCCCTATAGGGTAGCTCACGTAATTGTGATCGAATTTCGATTAAGTAAGTTAATTCGATCATTCAATTATATTGCGCTACCTCGTCCTTTAGATCACTTCTAAGTGTTTATAAAATTGAATGGATTTGTATTTTTTATTTTATTTCATAAATCTAAAAATATCTAAGAAATGATCTTTGGGAAATAATTTACATTTGCATTATAATTGTATACAAAAGTAAATTTTATCATTGTATATCATTAAATTTAACGAAATTTAAATCTACTTTTTAAACGAAAATAAGGGCATTTGAACATTTTTTGCTTGAATTAACCAACGGTCTATTGCAAAGTCCTTTGAATACAGAAGATCTTTCTGTATTGCATATTACATACTCAAAGTATGGGTAATATATTCCCAAATCTTCCATGAATTGCCTTAAAATAGAACAGCATCTAAAATCGTACAATAACTTTTATCCACTGAGATCAATTTTCTTTCGCTAAAAAAAAAAGAAAAAGAAAATTATATCATTTTTCGGACTAAGTAAATAAAAAGTCTAAGCTTTCTTCGAGTCTATTAAAAGACGGCTGTTTTTTCCGATAAAGAGAGCGTATATTCGGGAGATATATGGATTTAGAGGCAGCAAATTGCAGATTTGAAGTCAGCTTGTTAATCAGCTAGTATTTCGTACGTCGATCACGTATCCACCGGTGATTCAAAGGCTATTCGCACGCGTACATTCTTTAGTTGTAAACCGGCGTTTCTAACTCAAGTCATGTCTGCAGCACTCCTCGCGGAAATCCTGGAGATCTTTGCGACTGTCATTAGACCGAAACTGATTACCCGCTGTGGCCTGCTTTTGTGCGCGGCCACTCTCGTTTCGCTCAATGCATCATATCCGGACGTGTTTTCGCCACGACCCGGGCGACGATTTCGGTAAATAAATTCTAGCCCGAAAAAAATTGTCGGGCTCTCGTAGCCAAAGTGAAGTTTTGTAACTTGGCAAACTGGCAACGCGAATTTGGCACGATCTCAAAGGATATTTATCTTCGTTAACTTTGGCGTCGCGAAAAATGCTGCCACGCGGTACCGGCGACTAATTTCTTTTCGTCAACTTGTACCGATCAATATTTATACTAATTGCCGCGAAATTGAAAGATGCAGCCACTCTCAAAGGAAAATTAACTAGAACCAAGTTCATATTCTTTTTATCTTTGAGTCAGTTACAAACTCACCAAGTGAATAATTTAACTCTACCTGATATTATTTTTACAAGATTAAAGGCACTTTGAAAGAACAAATTTGTACTTTGCTACGACATTGTTTGAACACACTTTTTTTATCCAAAAAATCCATAGGAAAATTGCAGCCATTTTCATCAAATGAGAGTTCATTGAAAGCTCAATAATTTCGGAGACACTTTTAAAATAAAATGTTTCATTTTTTGTTTTATATAATTATTATATTAAATATTAGACGAATATTTTTATTTTCAATTCAAAGTTGTGCATTTTTAAAGAAAGTGGTATTGGTCAAAAACCGAATTACTTAGTATCGTTTATACAACACAAAAAAATGACATTCAGACATACCGAATTGAGAGAATCGTATGTTTCCGTGTTTGCTGAAAGAAATGAAAGAATAAGCGACGTGCTGGTCAAGATAGCTATTACAAATGTTTTTTATGTACCTTACACTTCAGAACGGCTAACATTGAACACAAAACTTTTCCATCTATTTTTGCTTTTGTTATGTAGTACTTATTGTACAGTGTTATATACACACTGTACAATGCTCAGAAATCTGTCAACTCGATTAATAATATACCAGTGTTTAAAACTTGTTTTATTAACTTTTATTAAAATATATAGATATACTGATATAAATAAGATAATAGAATGCAATCATATTTCATATGATAATTTTCAAGTGTTGTAAATTTTTCAATTTTTTTTCAATGTTGAGTTCTTTTCAATGTTGAGAATATTCATCCGTATATGATATAGTTGGATAAAGACATTGATTTTTCATAAATATAATTTTTTTCTAATTTTAAATTTCTTTCAGTTTCACGTATTCACTCTACAAATTATTTTCATGACAATTTATCTTTTTGAACATGAAAATATTAGTATTTAAATAAATATAACAAAATCTAGAATATTCAGAATATAGAACAATAGCATTGCATATTACAAAAATATATATACAAAAAGTAATAATAAAATAAATAATAAAAAGTATAAAACAAATTGATTTATAAAATCTTATAAAATAATGAAATGATAATCCGATCTAGATTTTTATTGTAAAAACTAAGAAACAAATTTTCAGGAACTAAAAAAAATAAAAGTATATTAATAATGTTGGAAATACTGATTCTTATACTGATACTCTTAATACTCATGAGTATTTGTATTATAATTATATTATTATAATACAATAATATTTTTTACTCGTCAGATCAGCGGTCAAAAGTGGAACTAACAATGCTCTCATGTCGTAAACGGCACTCGAGCAGGTTAGTTCCACTTACGACCCGCTGATCTGACGCGTAAAATGTCGTACGCGCCTCGAGGCTGTAATATACTGTATTCGGCATAAGCGGAATCAAGTTTTCAAATAATATAAAATAGTACAAAAAATTCAACATTTGTACTTTATTCTATTGCGAAATGCATATTATATGGTAATTACTTGTCAAGTAAGCATGACAAGATCCAGCAACTTGCATACTCAAAATGATATACATAATCTTAATACAAATGTACCCATTGCATTAACTTGATATTGTGACAGTTTTTAAAAATAAATTTCAGATTCTCTTAGCCATAATCATGTATTATTTTTAGAAAAATTTTGAAAATGGACAGATTCTATTTTAATTTGAGAGTAAATCTTTTTTATTTCATTTATGTACGTTTCCTCGCATGCAGCTTTTAAAATTGAAAATATACACTTTCTAAGGCATTATCAAGCCAAAACAAAACTTATAAAAGCCTCCAAAAGGGAAAGATACGATCTGTCACAAAAACGAAGTTCAAAACAAATTTAGCGTTGAGTGGATGAATAGTTAATGTTACCGAAAGTTTCATTTTGATATTGATCATTTGCAGGCGTTCATGACGAACATCTCTTTCCTCTGAAAAGTTGCAATCATAGAAGTTTACTTCATGCGGGCAACTTGCTAACTGACGAATGTCAGTATATTTATTATGCTTTTGCTTGTTCATTATTCAAGCGACACAGAGTAACGACGTTTGCACACTCTTATGGCGCTTTAAAGATACTCATTCAAACAAGCTTCACACACAATCAGAATAACTACTGCATGAAATTATTTAACGAAAATCCTCGAGATGCATTCATCACACTTAATTATCGTGCTGAAACTAGCGTCATTACCAACGCTGATGAAGGAAAAACTGGATAAAACGCAAAATTTTCGAGTGTAATGCACATTTAATTGCATTTGTCATGACAAAAGCACAACCGCCGAAATAATAAAAACAATTTTTCATGAATAAATCACACAATCATTTTGTTCCGTTGTAACGACGTTATCTGCGGGTTGCCATTGTTTCACCAACGAGAACCATTTATTCCCCATTCATTGTAATTACAAATCTAATGGAGAATTTTAATGCCGGAAATCTCAGAACGTTATGAATGTTCGCTACTTAACTCTGTAAGCTCTCGAATAATGCATAACACTGGTTCACAAATGTACACAAATTCATTATTTTGTTTAAGTCGAAAGCTTAAGCATAATCTTTGTTAAAAATGATAGAATTCAAATGACAGATTACATGAAAAAGCAAAAGGGCGTTGTCAGGGTAAAAATGTTTTAGAAAAAAATTATTAAAAATGTTTATATGTACATCATTCAGTTTATTTTATTGGTTTTTCGTGAACAAATATTATACGTATTATCATGAAGTTGATACTCACAGTTGACTGTAAAAATGAGATCAACAAAGTTGCATCACATGTTGGAAATCGCAAGAACGGAAGTAACTGTGCAGGTGATTATAATTTATCCTAACATTAAGTTGGTGTATATTTATGATGCCCGACGTGTATATAAGACTTTAAAATGTTTATTTGTGGCATAAAATATGAGATTAAGGGAGTGTATTATTATATGCACGCAACAGTTGTACACTCAACTCATAAGCCTTGTTGAGAAAAGTCTTTTTTCTGACCGCAATCAAAGTTGAATGCATCAGTAAAACAACTAATCTGATGAAATTATAAATCAGTTGCCTTTTTATAGAACTTTAATTTTATGATTCCACGAAAATGTTGTGAGTTAATTAATTTTTTTATACCATTTAGAACTTTGTTTTAAAAAATAAGAAGAAATAAATTATTTTAATTCCTCTTCAATGCATACTGACACATAATTACCATCGCAAATAAGAGAACCTCTATTCGTTGTACAGTCAAATGCGAAAGTCTTGCAAAGTCATTTTCATTTTTCTTTTAAATATGCGCGAAGACATTGTAGTCACAGAAAATGTAGCTTCCTATGTATAAAGGATCGCAAATAGAAAGGTTTTGCCTGCTAACTTGATTACCTTAATGGTCATTGACTTTTCTTATACTTCAGATTGTTCTTATTTGATTTTTCTCTATTTGCTAAAAGAATTGTTTGAATGTAAATTGCAAGGTATTTTTTCTGAGTGAAGAAATCTCGAATAGAATTCTATATACAGACATTTAATTTAATGAAATTTGAATGAAATTCTACATTTTTGCGAAAGGAAAAAGTTTTATTCAATTTTGAAATGAAAATCTTAGACGAATGCCAGTCAATAACAATTTTTAAATTGCAGTTTATGTACCAGTGTACAGCAATATCATATAAAAATGCTGAGATATTTTAGTGAAGCTTTACTTATATGAATACATCAAAGCTTTGTTATATGAATTCATAAACAAAGATTCCCCAGGAGGGTAGATCTTCATTCTGCCTGTATATACTGTAAGGATATAATAAAGAAAGGAAAATAATAATACATTCACTAAATTGTTTTCTCAACAAAAATTCGATAAAACCTCTCAAATAAATTAACTTTTCCTGGCACATATTCGTGTATTTTTCTTATCGTCTAGGTGCACTTATTAAATTCTTTCTATTAATATTCGATAACTGTCCGCAATCAATTTTTCATTCAACTTTTCATATCACAACAATTTTTTAATATAATTTTTCATTTGTTACCTTATAGTATCGGTATTATAAATTAAAATTAGATTATAATTATTATTTTTTCAAATTATTGGTCCTCATTTTTATCTAGTGGAACATCAATTTGTATATATTTATGTACGATTATAATACAATAATTATTATTTTTTTTAGTAGAAATAATAAGATATTTTCAGTGGACAGGTATATACACTAGGATGGTTTCATCCATGTGCAATTTTTCTCTCCGATAAACCATGCACGGAAAAATATGTTGGCGGTCGGTGCGCCCTTAGTGGCGCTCAGTAATACTAAACAGCGGTCTGCAACGTCTCTCTGTTTGGGACTCCAGACGTCCCACAATGATCGCGCATCTAGCCCACTGAGAATTAGTGCTCGTCTCAAACTATGGGCGCTCTGCCAGCCCCCGTTTAGTGTCGATGTAAGCCAACGTTGGGCCGCTGCGAACTTTATAAGATCACAAATAAGTGATCTGATAGCCCAAAAATGGGAATAGATTTCCATTAAACTGTGGTCACTATGTGTGCTCGCAAACGAGTCAATTAAGAGCCAACATTTTTTTCCGTGTAGGTATTGTTATTTTAGCACTGTTTGTTATATTATAAGTATATATGAATGGATTACACTTACCCAAATATTTGATAATTATGATATGTTGGATCTCTCTCATAGCTATTCGATTTTTAAAGCAAATTACGATTATTTATGAGCAGATAAAATGGACGCTGATACATATACCAAATTTTATCATTTGATTTTTTATGTTTTGTTTTAATTGCCCATAAATTTCAGATTTTTTTTTTCAAAATTATGCTTCACTGATGCACTATTTCAAAAATATCTTTCAAGATATCTGGCATATCAAATCAGTTTTTATTGGCTACGAGCAAAGACTCATGATTTTTACATTGAGATTCTCTTTGACATAAATAAAAACCAATTTCATGTTGACAGACAAGAGAAAAAATACTTGTTACAGAAAAAAATAGTCTGATAAATAATACCGCTATACAGAATTTACTCAAATTATTATTCATAGAATCGTCGTACATATTACATTTTGTAACATTGTATCTGTGAATTTATGTTGTACGACATACGTTATATAATCTGTAAATGTAATATGCGTTCATATAGATTCATTCATTCCACACATCACGATGTGATCAAATGTATCATCTCGTTACGAGGAAAGGTTCACGCAAATAAATAAAAGATACCATTTAATTTCAATCAAAAATGAATAATCAGAGTTAGAAATTATCAGCATTCAACATCAATATATCACCACTCATTTTCACAGAATAGTTAATTGTATGAATTTTGTTTGTTCACTTTTATTTAAGTTTCACTTAAATTTTATTTATTTATTAAACTCGTTAATTGATCAATTCAGCAAATTTTCTCTGAATCAATCAGGGAGGTATATTTTTGCTGTAAATTATTCATAAACAGAGAATCAGGAAAAACATAAATGGATGGTTAAGAGCGAATATCGGCTGATTCAACGACTGAGTATAAATTCGATGAGATCGGTGTCATAGATTTTGTAATAGTTATATCACATTTCATTTTGCTTTTCCCACTTCGTGGGAAATATTTCAACGATTTGGAATTTCAAGGAATATTAATGGCCAGTTCCAAGACATTCCGAGCTGGAGCACGTCCTCAATGCGCAGGAAATGCTCCGGTATCATTACAAGCTTCAACTTCATCTCGTCAATATTCTCGCTTGCAACCCGTGCCATTTCTTCAAATTCAGGATACTCTTCAATATCACACAAACAATTAATTGAAAATTGCTTTTATAATGATAATATTTATGTAAATGCAGTTCAGAAGCTATCGATGGTTTAATGCGGTATCATTGTATTGTTTATAGGTTTCATGGGTGAGGCACAGGGACATTCACATACTTACGGCTGGGACGTACACATACACCAGTGATCAGCGGTTTCTCGTCATACACAAAAAGAACGTGGGTGAAAATAACGAATGGTCCGAATGGACGTTGTGTATAAAGTGGGCTCAAGAAAGAGATCAAGGAATATACGAATGTCAAATTTCTACAATTCCTTTGAAATCTCATCAGTTTTACTTAAACGTCGTAGGTAAGTTAACGAACAAACTTTCTTCAACAATTTCTATTATAATTATTAGAGATAAATATTTTTTTACTTTCTTTTCATCTGCGCTCTTAATTTTCTTGTTTGTCCTATCAGCTTTTTTTGCTGCTTCCATATAATTAATAAATAAATAAAAATTTAAGGAAAATCAATGTTTTTAGTGCAAAAGATTTCAATTTGAAGAAACATTTTCAAGCACAGTCTTAAGTTTCAACAACTACGGTTTTGTTGATTTGTGATGATTATCATCATTCCAAGACACTTTATAATGAATACAACTTGAACATTGATCTTCGCGATTAAGTCTTCTTATGTTAAGTTTTTTTGTTTGTACAGTCAACAATTTCCAAAAATTCCATCCAATTCCAATGTTAATGTCAATTCGATTCTCACAACCCTCCTCTAAAAAAGACTATTTTCCAAAGCATAATCTAGGAGAGCATTATTCTTTATAAGAAAAATATATTGGTCGATTTATTCAAGTACTTAATCATGAAAATAGTAGGGCGGAAGAACAAACATCATAGTCAAGGAATAACCCAGCTAACATTGAGAAAAATTTAGCAGATCTCCGGGATGAATGTGTACTTGGAAATGATTCAACCGGGAAATGAAAGAAAGCGGAGGAAAAATTATTTTTGGGCTTATTTTTGTGAAAGCTTCTCTTTGAAGCATTCATGAGCAAGTGACTCTCAAGTATACGTTAAACAGAGTGCACAACCTTTCGGACCTCTCACCGTAACCCTATCTTAACTAGACAGATACAGTACAAGGGTCGCGTCCCCAATCTGACATCGCAATTCCCCGAGTCCTCGGCTTAGTAGCTGATATAATCACTGGCGAAATGGTAGCACAACGGTAATATTCTGTTACATCCAAACCACAAGCTTAGACAGCCTCGACTCGGTCTGGATTTGTCTAGATGAGAGTCTGCTAGAGCCTGGGTAACTCTGGCATTGTCTCAAGTAGTCCGCCCGTGTCACGGCAATGCTTAGGTGGAACTTCATTTTTCATGTAAATACATATCTCTCAACACTCAAAGATTTTTGAACCGATTTCTTAGGTCTCTGTCCCTAAGAATATGGCAAATATTTGCCATTCTCATTCTCATTAAGAAATCTTTGAAATGGCGCTCATTAAATCATCAATATGAAAGTCTCAAGGTTTTCCTTTCAAAAGCATTCAGGAATAAATCAACTAACAAATTTGCCAACTTCTGAATATACATTTTCCTTTCATTGTTTCTCATATTTTTAAAACAATTTCCATCCTGTAAACAGTGATGAAAACTTTCCTTGAAATTACTTCTTGCTCACAGTCAATTTCTTGCATGGATGTTTTTCAGTGTACCGAAAATCTTATCTCAATTTACAGACAAACTTTGTGCCGAATAATAAAGTTATTGAAGAGTAAGTTTACATGAAATAACAATACCAGTAAACATTTTTATATTATTACGATAGTTGTTTCGATGTAAACGTCAATAAGTACAAGACACTTTCAATTTCAAAATCAAAACGACCAGAACCTTCGGGAGAAAAATTCGGTTAAGATCACGGATAATTTCAATCAAAATTTCAAACGCAATAATTTAAATATCACAATTAATAGTCACAATTCATAATGTTATGAATATAAATAAAAAATTAATTGTTTGCAAGAATCGCGCACATGAATCAGCAATAGATGCTGTGTTATACAAAGATAAACAATGAAGGTATAATCCCCTATCAAGCATTGTCCCGTTGGATATAGGTGTGAATTACTGGGTATACGTTATTCTATTGGTTGATGCGACAATGATAATTAGTTTGATTAGAAGCACCATTCATGATTTACGATGAGAAGTTATTAACGAAATAATACACCTTAAACGTTCAGATATTGTGGTAGAGAATTTATTAAATTCCAAATTATAATCTATCGGCTAAAATTTTATAAAACCTAATTTAAATTCGATCAAGATGATCCAGGCCTACTATATTTACATTATTACATTGAACTCTGAATATTATGTTTACGTTCAATTTACACCATCCCATTGTTACTGGGGGTATTAAGACAATTGCAGCCATTGTTATTCAAAACTCAAACAACGACGGAAACCTTAAACTAAACAGGATCATTTGTCTGTTTATTATTGCCATGATTAAAAATATGTTAAATTTTTTGTTATAATCGTTATCAGATTTGATATAAGCTTATAGAATTTCCCATTCAATGTACATGTGCAACATTCTAATAGACACAGGTTAAAGCTACTGGCATTACCTGGTATATATATATATATTTTGCAATATATTTGTAATATGTAAAATCAACTTCAAGATGCTGTCATATTAAGATTCAATACATGCATGAATTGCATGATAAAAAAATTATTTCAGTAAACTTAACGTTATTATCACTTTTTAGGATTTTTTTCACGTATTATTGATAGTAAAATTGCTGTATGCGATGTCTATTTTGTAAAAGTGATTTTCGTTGAAAGAGAATTTTCGCAAATCTGTAGTTCATCCATCAATAAGCTAGGAAAAAAATCGAGCAAAAAGAAAGGTTATAAGGCATGTTTGAATAAATCATTGTCAACAATTGAATACAAAATGCTTAACCTCAATTATTAACCGAGCCCTATCTTCTGACCGAATAGAAATTCATCAATCATCGGTCGAAAAGCTATCGCAAACATTATTCTTGTCGAGAAAGAAAAGCCCATAAGCGATACTGACTGTTCTGCTTACGAAAATCACTCTTAAAAACGATCATAACGTCATTCGTGACCTAATAATCCTTGCAAAATATTACCTAATGGATTTTAAGGGAGAAAACTGAACAACTTGTTTTCAAAAACATTTAAAAACACTTTCAAATAGAGTTAATGATAAAAAACATGTATAAAAAAAAATAAATAAATATATTTATAAAATATTTTGACGTAATGTTTACACACACCATCTAAAATCTCAATATCTCTATTCGAAATGTATTATCTTTTTTTTATTAATAGTTATTGAAAAACAAATTCACAAACAATTTATATTGAAATTATTTTTAGGAAATAGTTTGTAGTTTCTCGATTAAACAAAATTCCAAAATTGAATTAAAGCTTGAAATAAATGAATATTGTAATTAAAAAAATAATCAATTATCGCAAATTGTCTATGTGAAGCCTTTTTTGTTATTTTGATTGTAAACGTCATTCTGTGAGCCACCCCTTTGAATTGTTATAAACCATAAATATTCATTTTTTGTTTAGAATACAAATTTGTTTAGAAAATAAACTGTTGAGTTTCAAGAAAATATTATATTCTCATTAATAATAACGAATGTGGAATTTTGTTGAATTCATTAGTGGAGAATTTTCGTTGAAAAATTGCTATGACATTTATATAGATAAACCATATCACGCTTTGCAGTATGCAATCGTATTCGCTGATTCTTATTGTTCAATTTTTATCGTTGTTTTCATAAAAATCCAAATTGGATCTCCGATCATTGATTGTGAATCTGTACGATGAAATTTGAGTGAGAGCAACACGGTGTAATATCGAATTTTGTATTGTTTCTTTTTTTTTATACGTTTGTTTTTTTCCCTCGATACACCGGTATTGCTGGCAGCCACAAATTGGATAAAATTACGCTTTTTATTTACGGTAGGCAAACAATGAATTTGAAGTCCTTGTTATATCACTCATAAATGTTGATACATTGATCAGACATAAAAGTAACAGCCCGAGCAGAAATGTTCAGTTGGATGAACGTTGGTTCGACGTCAGTCAAAATCGTTCCGACGTCGGTCAAATGTTGGCATGTAACTCCTCCCGACATATACTAACGACGTCTACGTAGTTTCAACGTTGAATTGACATCAAACCAACGACGCTTAATCACGTCGGTTGAATACCTCGAACCGACCACGGTTTTGTTATACTATCAATGTCAATACTACGTTGGCTACCGACGTCTGCCAAACCAACGTCATTCCAACGTTAGTTTGTAATTATATGTAAATTTAGACAAAAAATGTTTGTTCTACTATAATATTTGTTGAGAAATGCCATTAATGATCAATTTCGCAAAACATTTTACTTTAATTCTCGATCGTCATTGGATATTCAAGCTTTCTAATTAACATACAACAGAGTGCCATCTAATTAAAATAGAAACCGTAAATGATGGAGAGGGGATGAATATTCAATAGACTAGTAAGGTCATTTATACGCAAATTTTTCGCGTATAAATTTCGCTCCCGTTGCTGACACTTTAATAAGTTTGACTGAAACGGCTAAAAAGTACGAAATTTTAGCTTTTTAGCGTACAATTCCTATGTTGCACATGTCACAATTTCTTCATTTTGAAAACTCATATTTCTTGAGAATTCACCTACATAACACTGACGTAAAAAATATCTAATACCACTTCGTTAGTGTAAAATTTCTAATTTTTACTAAAAAAAATCGATAATCTTTATTGCAAAATCTTTACCATTAAATTAACAACGCTTGATTAGACTGAATAAGACGCACATCTAATCATCGGTCTTAAACAATGCGTCAAAATATAACAAATAAATGTTTTTCCAATAATAAAACTATAATTGAACTGAATAATCAGTATAGACATCGCTGCTATTTATGCTTAACCTACAACACAATGACAAGTTTCATAACGAAAAAAAAAAACAAAACAATTGAATATTAACAAGACGTTTAAATTGAAGAAAAAAAAATTGTTGATTTTGCAGTACCTACGGCGACAATCGTGGGCGGACCGGAATTGTACGTTGGTGCAGGAAGCACAATAAACTTGACATGCACTATCCATTTTAGCTGGGAACCGCCAGCGTACATTTTTTGGTATTACAATAACAGCGTGGTCAGCTACGACAGTCCTCGAGGTGGCGTGTCTGTCATCACTGAAAAAGGCAGCGACGTCACAACATCGTGGCTACTCATACAAGCGGCACAACCGACCGATTCGGGGGAATACAGTTGCAGGCCAAGCAACGCAAACACTGCATCTATCAGAGTCCACGTATTAAATGGTAATATTTACTCAATTGAGACAAATTATTGTTTTTCACTTCATTAAAGTAAATCTTCTGTAAAAACAAGATAATACACAATGTTTACAGAAGCAGTTAAAAAATTCTATCAAGTCTGTCAACTTGAGGCTTATCATTTCACTGATATTTATAGAATAGACTTGAGCAAACATTTTAGTGTTACTCGTAAAATAATCACAAAACTTGCAGGGTTCAAAATGATTTCATTCTGATCAAGTTATATCAGTTTTGAAATTTAAATGAGATCAGATCAACAATAGTAGGATAATGGATAAACGAAGGTTGGACTTTGTCAATCAAACTGATTAAACGGAATAGAGGTATCTTCAAAGCAGAGAATAGACGGAACCTTCGACAGTTAGTCTACTGAGCAAGATCAGGGATGCAGATTCTGAATTACATGTAACGCTGTTTGATATCCCATCAACCGATCATTGCCATTAGAACACAAACGATACGTTTTGCCACCATCGTACATGCGTTCTTGATGGTCTTTGTGTGACTAAGTTTGGGGCTTATTCCTGAATCTGATTCAAGATTATGTCAGGCATGGTCTTAACACTGCAACTACCGAGTACATCAATTTAATGTATTCTTATACAGAGTTATATATAGACACCCAAGTTTTATAAGTTTTTAATTATAAATAAGTTTTCAAGCTGAAATTATTATAAAGCAATATCTTTTCTTTGTGCTATTCTGTTTTTAAACTTATTTTAAACAAATATTCCCTCGTAAAAAGAATCATATATTGTCCATACATAAAACGTATATTGATAATACATTATTTTAGAAATTATATGTTGACCATATATGTATGCGGTAGTTCTCAGTATACAAAAAGTCCGGTGGATCTAGTGTTAATCAATTGATCACCCTGACGACACGTCTTCGAGGCTTCGCTACATTTTCAGATCGTATTAAAATCAATAGATTTGTAATTTGTTATGTCTACTGCATTTATACTTCAGTAAGTGCGTTCTACTTTAGTTAACAGTTAAATTCGGATAAAAAAAGTCCAGAGGACATATGTTCTTTGTTCTTGATACCGCTTTATATTTGTAGGTTATATGCACATTGAATCCATTCTTTTTATATTATTTTCATCATAATAAAACAAGAGTGCGTAATTCAACAAAAAATTAATACACCAAGGGAGATGAAAAAAATGTTGGAGCAATGTCGATCAATTAATTCAGGCGATACCGGTATAACATAATTAAGCTTGCACAATATGAACTAAAAAAACGCAGCGAGCAAATTCTAAAGCTTTTAAATTTCTTTTTTTTGTATTTGAAATCCACGAGATATTCATGGAAAATATTGCTGACTTTTTGTCATTGTATAAGTCAAAAATATTTTTCGACGCATTTGCATTCAAATTCATGCAGCTCTAAAATCAGTATAGCATAAAACGTTTTAACGTCCATTTACGCTGAAAAATTGCGTTACTTAAACAAACCTCCTGTTAAATGTATGAATAAATCTGTCACAAAATCCTGGCAGACTTTTGAATTCAAGAGATTAAATAATTTGTGAAAAAAATCAGTAACTGACAACCAATTTTTCACTGATCAAATAAAATATAAGAAATATTATTCTATTCTATTGTACAAGTCTCTGGAATATATGTCACCCGACAATTATCCAGTTTTTAATGCATTTTTTATTCAACTAAGATAATATAAGATAATGTCAAAATATTCAATTCACAGTTTATTTTACTTTACAACATTCTTAAATATGAAATAAATTTATACCTAAAAATTGTTCACGATTATAAACAATTATACAATATTTAGAATTAATTACAAACGATTTCGTTTGTTGAATATAATTAAATATGAATATACTGGAATAAACATTACTGGGACTAACAGTATCCCAGTAATGTTAAACCTGTTCCACAGGAAAAGAAGTCCAGGTCTGATTAGACCTGAAAATAGTCCTGATTAGGTCAACATATGTAAAATGTTATAAAATTTTATCTGATTCATGTCTAATTTTACATGATCAGACAGAAATTTGTCGAATTAGGTCCATTCTCAGGTCTGATCAGACTTGGAAAAAGAGTAGATCTAAAAATTATAAATTTAAATCAATCTATAAAATTAGATTGATTTAAATTTCTTGTGCTCTAAAACGTTTATTAGATCAATGAGATGAAGCATTTTTAAACGCTTTTATTTGACTTATTTATTAAATAAATAGTTCATACATTTATGATGTTTTTAAGCCATTGAACATTCAGGTGTTGTTACAGACACAAGAAATATATGTACACGCTTAATTAGATGCAATGTAATACATCCTCACCGACACTGCGAAAACCGTAATCAAAGTGATATTGAGTTCAGAATTGCATACGCGTTAACATGAAGACAAGTGTCTTGTGTGTAATTCCGTGTGACAATTCTTGGCAAATGTGATGAGTTTATATATATTCGATACTGTAATTGTTACCGCTTAATCTTAGTTTCTTTTCAATCAAAAGCTACATTTCTCGGCTTTCCTTCATTTGCCTTACTTGAAGTTCCATGTTTCTGTTGATTGACAATACAATTAGTTTGATAAAACAATCTCTGTATTTGTAGTTTCAAAATGAACATCCATTTAATATGATGTGTTGCATATGCTTGAAATTAGACTAGATCAGTTGCCATCTCATTTCCTAACTTTACAAAGGAATCTAATTTCTGAACTGTAATTTGAAGTGTTTTTTTAACGTTAATGTTCTGACACATGACCTGTAAACAAAAGGCCAGTCGAGCGTAGTGTAATCCATGGTTGTTAATTGAAAATTATAAAATACTGAATATTATTTCATACTGTAAAATTTCAGCATTTTAATTTACAATTACATTATTAATTTTAATTAAAGAAATCTGTAATGTCGGTAACTCCCGGTTCGACATCACCTTAAGTGTGAGTGAAGCATAATTGGATTTTTAGTACTAGTTAATAGTTTGAAAACATACATTTAAATCTGGAACAATATAATATGATTATAATTAATTACGACAAAAGTTCCAAGGGACATTGATTCAAAAAATTATAGTAAGGAAACCAGCTAGCCAAGCGGACTTACTCAGCAACGAAAACAGTTTCATTAGATTTACGAGCGTGGGCCTGAATGGCTTTGTCACAGATAGGTCCTGAACAGAGCGGAAATTGCATTTCAAATCACTTCGCAAAAGCGCTTGCGTTCACCATAGGTCGAACGAGCGAGATAAGACTAAATGTTTAAGTTTCACTTGGGAAGCTGGAAATTTCTTTTGACGTTCCCTTGATTCAATGACGTTACATTAACTTACTAAGTTTCATCGAGAAATGCAAAGTACAAAGTTTCTGCGGTAAAGATTGGATTTTCACGGGTTGTAAGAACAAGGTGCGCTCTGCGAGGTTATTCCAGATAAACGTCAAGCGGCAAAGCAAACTTTGTTTTCCAAACGCTCCAAATTAACATAACGTGTCAGCAAAATTAAATTTCTTTCACTGGCTAGAAGAAAAAAATTTTTTTGAGGCCGACTTGTCAATAACTCGACGTCGTACAATCCTTGGTTGCAATTCATCACTCTGTCTTTATTAAAATATACTGAGGGACGTTTGGCTTGCAAACGAATCCTGCGATTCATTATGTTCAAACATCTGCTGACCTCAAGCGAATCTAATTAAGCTTAATAGAGCTCAGATTTTTCTTTACTTATTTTTTTGGCGTTTTTTCATAGATTTAGTAAAAAATAAGGTGTCACAATTTTCAAATAAAACGTCGGTAGAAAAACAAACTTTCCCTCCGAATCGACAAAAAATTATTTGATACCTGATAACGTTAGTAAAATAACGTTCTCTGAAAATGCGAGGTGTTTGCTTCGTTTATGTTTATCTGCTATCATCGAACAGCTGCTTAGAATTTCGTAATATTATATTTCAAAGTTATATTATTATTGAATTTCTACATATTACATGTATTGAAAAGATGGAAATGTAATTGAAGAATAAGAAAGCGTAGTTCGTTATAAATATTACGAATAAAAGGGTTCAATTGAAAAGAAACATAAGAAGATCAGTTCAATTCGAACATGCACATTGCATTTGAGAACATCAAGTTATTCTTGGTAGCATAAGTATGTAAAGCACAAATCGTCGGAAAATAATATTACAATATCGAAGTTTTCATAAGATAAAAACGGCAAAACTGTAACAAAGAAAAACGTAATGTTATTTGATAATTTTTTTATCGCGAAAATATGTATATGACGTTCTTTTCCTGAGCTGCATGTTGAATTGGAGTTCAAAAAGTTATTATTTTTCATTCTCTATCCACAGGAAAACAATATATCTGCCAGGCAATTCTTGTTTTTACAACTTTTGTTCTTTTTACAAGTAATTCATTTTCATGAAAATTCGCTTGTTTTGGTAATAATAATGCGAATTTACCAAATAATGCAATTCCATTTGTTTAAGAAAAAGATAATGGTAAGAATTATACAGTAAAGGCTAAAAATTTGTATCGTCAATTGTCTTTGACTAACGCTGCAACTGTTTGATTTCAGGTGAGAGACCGGAAGCTATGCAAACGGGCACGGCAGGGCCGATTTTGTCATCCAGCTGTCTAGTAGTGTCGCTAATTATTTTGTACATATCCTCGGTATGAAAGAAGTGTTGCGCCACTGCTGCCAACCAGCCGGAATAAAAGGCGACCCGACGGAGTGCAAACGACGAATGACAGTTTCGCGATTCATCGCGTCCCAAGAATCTTCCTCAATAATACTTTTCACAAATTTGACGAAGGTATTTAATTGTAACTGAACGACGGACTGCAAATCATTACTGCTGAGCTGGCTGCAGTAGGAAAAATGTGTCTGTGACTCTTCCGAAAACCGCAGTACCGAAAAAGTGAACGTGATTTTGACCGGTACAAAATTTTCTAATCTTCGCGAAACGTAACTGTTGGTGGCTCGAATTACCAAAAACTCCACACATTCGATTCTGTATAAATTTGTTGATCTACATTGTCGGAATCATATTGTTACGATTACGCGCCATGAAAAAGATGATTCGGATTTTAATAAGAATTATGTAATTTTCAATGTTTCTGAAAAACCTACACTGAAATGACTTATTTTCTCAAAAAGTTACTATTTTCATTAAAATCACGCGATCATTCAAATGTTCAGTTTGTATGTACACTGAGAAAAAGGATTCATAACAGTTATGCATATTTCATAACATTTATGAAATAATGCGATCAGAATGCCCCAATCGAATATTTCTTAACAAA